>SJYC01027597.1:0-22558 GCA_006408675.1 Madoqua kirkii | reverse complement strand
ACAACTTATAATTTCTTTTAATGCCCTTAGCTCTTTCTTTATCCATTAATTTCTTGATGAGAGAAGTGATAAAGGTAACACCCTTCCTTTTACTTCCTTTTTCCTTCTTTTCTTCCATCACCTGATTTTTGCCAATATTTCTCAGCTTTTCTTTTGAATCATTATGTGTACTTACACTTTGATTACTTATTAATTTATTTTAAATGATATCTTTGGCTCTTGTTTTTACAAATGAGACCATCTCTGAACTTATTCTATTCCCTAACAACTTTCCCCTTTCTCTCACATTTTTTATTGCATACTTTTTATACTGTCAAGAATAAAATAAGAATTTCCCTGACAGACAGTGTATCATTTTAACATGCAGATTTAAGAAAGATCAATTGCTTGAATTTTATCTTTGAATGTTCTTCTATTTCACTGTCTTGGTTTTCTTTCTTCTTTCAACTAAAGCTATATTGGTTTTTTTAAACCATTCTCCATGTTTATCACTGTGCTGGCTAATCCTTTTTAGCTATTCTTTTGTTGCTATTTCATTTCAGTCTTTATTTTTATTTCTACCTTGTGTCTCTTATGTTTTTCTGAAATGTATATTTTTTGTGCTCCTTGCAAATGTTACAGCTTCTTTCTTTTATATTTTGAGTTTTTCTTTTTCAAAAAATGGAAGTAAAATTGATTTACAATGTTGTGATAGTTTTCCTGAGCTTTTATCGTTTATGGTGTTTTATTTTTAATTGAAGTATGATTGATGTACATTATTTTTTTTTAACTGAGGTATTCTAATTCAAGTTTTCTGAGAAGGCAATGGAAAATCCCATGGACGAGGAGCCTGGTAGGCTGCAGACCATGATGGGGTCGCGAAGAGTCAGACACGACCGAGCGACTCCACTTTCACTTTTCACTTTCATGCACTGGAGAAGGAAATGGCAACCCACTCCAGTGTTCTTGCCTGGAGAATCCCAGGGACTGGGGAGCCTGGTGGGCTGCTATCTATGGGGTCGCACAGAGTTGGACACGACTGAAGCGACTTAGCAGCAGCAGTGCAAGTTTTATCCCCTCTTGAAATTTGCTAGCTCTTCCTGGATTTCTTACACCTGTGCTCTGGATTTTCCTTTGTAGAAGCAATTACCTCATTCAGTTGTTTTAATTGTTAGCAAGCATTTGCTCACAATTCCCATCCATTTCATTGTAATACTTTTTCTGGTGGCAATTATATCTGTTGATAGGTTTTACTGCTCTTCTCCACCATGCTTTTTTCTTATGGTATCTTTGTATCAATATTGTGTCAGCTTAAGATTACTCACCTTCGAGTGAGAAGAATTTGGAGGAAGCTCTTTGCAGGAGATTTCTTTGGGGGTAGGGCAGCAGTAACCTTTAAGGCTTCATAATTCAAAGGTTCTCTGCAATCTGCTGCAGTTTTCTGCAAATTTGGCTCATCTGGTGATTCTTTGAACAGTCCCCTTCCACTGCTTCTCTGATGCAGCCAGACCAAGGAGGTCACCTGTCACCAGTGCAGCTCATCTCAGCCTCCATATTTCTAAAGAAGAGAGAGTTTTGCACCTTGGGTGAACCTGTCACTTTCAGGAAGAGTATTTGATGACATTTTCAGAGATATGATACCATTGAACCCTCTTGCAATTCTTTATATTTCCTGTCTTCACTTTCTAATCTTAGGAGCTTTGGGGGCATCTTTTAGCATATTTTGAAGGCTGTAAATTGTATTTGTCTCCTAGTATAACTGAAATTGAATTTGTGGGTTTTCACTTTCTGTTTGGTTCTGTATATTTATCAGGAGAAAGGAAAAGATACTGAGTTGCATAACTTTGTTTATATCAGAAGTTTTGAAGAATAATTTTTTTTTTAACTGAAGTATGTGATAGTTGCTCAGTCATGTCTGACTCTTTGTGACCCCATGGATTGTAGCCTTTCAGGCTCCTGTGTCCATGGAATTCTCCAGGCGAGAATACTGGATTACGTAGCCATTCCATTCTCCAGGGGATCTTTCCAACCCAGGGATTGACTCTGGGTCTCCTGCAGTGCAGGAAGATTCTTTACCATTTGCAGTAAAGTTGATTTATAATGTTGTGTTAGTATCAGTTGTACTGTGAAGTGATTCAATTATGTATATCTTCCTTTAGATTCTTTTCCATCATAAATTGTCACAAGATATTGAATACAGTTGCCTGTTTTATAGAGTACATCTTTGTTGTTTATCTATTTTATAGAAAGTAGTATTTAAGGGATGACCTTCTTAGAATAAAAACCAGATCCTATCATTCCCAGCTTAAAATTTTTTGATGGTTTCACATTTCACATAGAATAGAATCCAAATTCCTTTGTATTAATAAGTCTCAGGTGATGGTCTGGTCTCTGTTTAGCTTTCCAGCCTCTCCTGAAGTCTCTCTCCTGCACACCATACTCCAGTCATGCTGATTTTGGGGGGCTCCTTAGAACACGCCAGGTTCTTGCTCACTAAGGGTTTTGTCCACTAAACACTCCCTTTGCCCTGCCTTCTCTGGCCTCAACATTCTTTACTTTATTAACAATCTTCTCATTTTATAGGCCTGAGCTTAAATAATACCTTTTCAGGGTTGTTTTCCTCGGCCATCCCATTCCAGCCCCTTGCTTGTGAAGGGGAGCAGAACACGCCACGCCCAAACAGGCCACTTCTGTTGGTTATGTTGAGCTTTCAATGCCCGAAAAGCAGTTGAGACAGGCAGACGCTTCCTCAGAACTCCCCTTATTTCTCAAATGACAGATCCTCCAAAAGGAACTCACTTGTCCTAGACGGCCTCCTTGGGGTGGGATGGGTCTTCATTTGCCACAGAGGGGAGGCTGGAGATGGACTGCACACCCAGACAGATTTGTCACAAACAATCATACCTCACACCTGTCCTGCTAAGGGCCTTCCATCTTTCCTGAAAACCATTCACTCTCCTCTAACAGGCCTACATATTCCCTCTCCCTCTTAAGATGCTATTTAATTCTGCTATTTAATCCTGAATTTGAAGTCATTCTGGGGAGTTACTCGGTTTTCCTGGGGGTATCACCCTTGTCTATGAGAGGTATACCTTATAATAAACTTTTGATTATCTTAAAAAATTTTTTTTATTTCATTTTTCAAGAAGTTATTTGACTTCTCCAGGTCTTAGTTGCAGCATGCAACCTCTTAGTTGCAGCATGTGGAATCTAGCTCTCTGAGCAGGGATTGAACCCAGGCCCCTTGCACTGGGAACATGAAATCTTAGCCACTGGGGCACCAGGGAAGTCCCTGTTTTTCTCTTCTTAATCTGTCTTTTACTACAGGAGTCTCAGCTAAGAACTCAGAGAAGTAGAGGGAAAATTATTTTTATTTCCCTATACTTTTTCCTTTCATAGTACCTCATATATATTGTATTTTGTCTCTATCCTTTTGATGAAATAAAATTCATAATTTATGGCAAGACAAGAAAAATTTAAATGTACAGTGTTTCTCTGCTTGTTTGGGCCTCCTCCCTCCCCCTCAGTGTATATGAAGCATCTTCATTAATCAGATCTCTTTAGGAGATACTTTCCTTCTTAATCTCTGGACATACAGACCTCCATTGTGAAAACTGTCAGTACATCATCTGGATTGACCTTTGTCTCGAAGACGTATATTTCTGTACTTTGGTGTCAAATGGGTGGAATAGTCTTCAGAGCTTTCTGAAAGACTGTCTCCCAGGTTATCATCCTCAGCTTGACTTAAATAAAATTTTCTAATTCTTTCTTAGATTGACTATTGATCAGTTTTTCATTGATACCTTCTCCCCTTCTCTCTCTTTCCTTTCTTCCTTCTTTCCCTTATTTTTTCCTCCTTCCTTTACTTTATTCTTCTCTCTCTTTTACTGTAAACTTAAGGAATAAAGGAGCTGTGATGATCTCATTCTTTATATTCACCACAGTGCCTGTCATTAATATGCGCTCAGCAAACATTTGTCAAGAGAGTAAATACATTAGTCAGTGAAGATTGTTTTCACACATGCTGTTGTATTTGAATAGGGAAATCAATAGGGTCTGTTGTTCACCCTGGAAAACAAACAGCTTGGGTGGCGGTCTGGAGAATGATTCTTAGAAGGTTCGATTCTTAGATGGTTTATTACAGGAACAAAGGATATTTCATTTTGGAAAAGAGAAAAAAATTGAGACAGAAAGTAACAGCCTTCAAATATAGGCAATTCAATCTTGTAGAAAAGTGCTTTTCATCAAAAGAATCACCCGAGGAGATTGTTGAAGACATGGAACCTGATCTTTGATACATAGGATACGGAGTCGTGCTAGAAAATCTGGTTTCGTTGTTGTTGTTTTGTTTTTATTTCATTTTTAGGACAGGCACCTCAGGAAGTTCTTTATATCAGAAAATGCTGGGAAATGCTACTTTATAAGAGGCAGCATTGTCACTGTGGGAAAAACTAGGACTTATGGGCTAAGTTATAGAAAAGCAGACTTTGAGTCAGCATACGGAAATTGTTTCAAGCTAGAAGGGCACCCAAATGGATGAGGCTGCCTCTCTGGATGAACCCAGTAGAGACTATAACCCTCCAGGGGCTAGTCTTGCCGTGGGTCTTGCAGGGGGTGAGTGAGATACAGGCTAAAGTGACTGAAATCTAGAGTTCACGGAGATGCCAAGTGCTTTAAATACTTGGGGCTAGCAGTTATTCTAAAAGTGAGGAAAAGAGGAAACAAAAATGACAAAAAAAAAAAAAAAACCCCACCACACACACAAAACCATGGGAGATTTCAAAGAAGGAAAAAGGAAGCAAAAGAGTGGATATAATTAAAACCTCAAATGTCTGGAAGACCAGAGGAAATCTGACATTTATATATATATTTAGACCCATAGTACAAAGAATGAGAACGAAGTGAACTGTATCTTGGTTATTAACTAGACTATCTCCAAGTGCAAGGCCCTTAGCAATGACCATGCTGAATCATCACACTTTTGCAAATGAAAAATTAGGAGGAAACGGACGTGGAGCAGTGGGTTCCAGGCTGCAGAAAGATGAACTTGCTAGAAATTGTTAATCTGTGGTCAGTAATTCCCAGGTAGCCCTGGAGCAAGAGGAAGGTATGTGGCCATGACTTCTAAGCAGTGACAAATCAGAAGCCAGAAGCCACCTGATACGTTTCTGGGTGGTGGAGGAGACTGCTGTAGAAACAGGGACCAGTTCCAGAAACTCACGTTCCACTGGCCTGATGGAGACTCAGAAAGGCAGAGGTGAGCATCTTCACTGTTTGTTTGTTTGTTTAATATTTACTGTTTCTCACATATTGTTATTGTATATCATTTAATTCTCATAAAAATTAAAATGACAAACTTACTCATCTCCATTTTATGATGAGGAAGCGAAGGCTCTGAGAATTGTGCAGCTTGCCCAAAGGAACATAGCTATTCCCTTAACAAAAGCTTGTTGAGGATTTTCTAGGGGTAAATGGAGGAGATTCTAGATTTTTAACTCCTCTAACTCCAAAGCCTATACTTTCTGTCCTTTATAACAAAGGGCGAGTTTTAATAACAAAGTGCTATTACAAACCTGTAAGTAAAATCCCAATAATCCAAAAGAAAAATTGGCAAACAATCTAAAAAAATGAACTGTTCATGACCCATGAACTGTGAGGTCAGCAAAAAGTAATACCAGTAAATTTAAAGGATATGAATGAGGACATCACAATGAAATGAATGCAGGGAACAAGCATGGGCATATTTATTGGGGGGTGGGGTGTAAACTAGTGAAGCTTTTTAGAGGACAGCGTGGCTATAACCATGAGGATTTTAAATGTATACTCCCTTTGGTCCAGCAGTTCCAGTCTAGGATTTTACTGTATATATATATATATATATATATATATATATGAATCTATGTATGTATATAACATTATATATATATTTAAAATGTATATAAATATCTATATATTAGTATATATACACACACATATACATATAAAGCGGAGAAGGTGATGGCACCCCAATCCAGTACTCTTGCCTGGAAAATCCCAGGGATGGAGGAGCCCGGTAGGCTGCAGTCCATTGGGTCGATACAACGGACATGACTGAATGACTTCACTTTCACTTTTCACTTTCATGCATTGGAGAAGGAAATGGCAACCCACTCCAGTGTTCTTGCCTGGAGAATCCCAGGGGCAAGGAGCCTGGCGGGCTGCCACCTACGAGGTCTCACAGAGTTGGACACGACTGAAGCAACTTAGCAACAGCAGCAGCATACATATAAAGACATATCTGAAGACATTTAGTGTTGTTTGTAAAAGACCAGAAGCAACTCAAATAATCTTTAGTTGAGGATGTGTTAAATACATCATGATAAAACCTAAAATCAAATTTACAAAGCCCACACTTAATTACTGGGTGATTCTGCTCCTTGATAATGACTAGGAGACTCAGAGATAGTCACCACACCTTCTAGAGAGATGTTAAATTTTGTGATACTTATAGATCACTTGCAAATAGACTTTATTTTGAGCCTTTCAGCAACCCCAAGAAGCACACAGAGCAGGTATTATCCCATCCTGTGGATGGACAAGGAGATAGAGGCTCTGCAGGGTTAGTTGTTCAATATATTGGTGAGAAATAGCAGAGGCCTGGAAGGCAGATTTTCAGACTTTTCTGGGTGCTTTTCATAACATCTAGTATGTAGACAGTAGGCATCTGTAGAGGAAAAGCCACCATCATCTAGGAGAAGGGACAAGATGAGTTATGTTTAGAGTTGATGTGGAGAGGCCCCCCTTGGAATAGAGCATGTTTTGCTCTGCTAACAGAATGGTTTCTCCAGTTCCTGGTGAAGCCTGCCCTCCTGTCCCATCCAGGGCACGGGCAGCTCTGAACACTCTCATCTCTGGGCTGAATTCCAAAGTAGGGGCCATTTTGGGACAGATACCCTCAAATGTGGAACTTGCCCCTCTGCAAACCCATAGAGGCTTTTCTAGCTTAAGAGCAAACACAAGGAGGAAAGGGAAGTAAAGCTGAGTCAGCTCAGAGCAACAGAATCACATCCCGTTTTCCTCTACATTAGGGCTTCCAACCCTGGCAGTGTATTGGACCCATATGGGAGAAGTGATGCTTTGGAGTTGGTGTATATTAGCTCACGAAAACCAATTCAGAAAATCTGAGAAATTTTGTGAGCCACTTGTTGGATACACCTGTTATTAAAAATTAATTACATGGGGAACTTCCCTGGTGGTCCAGTGGTTAATAATCTGCCTGCCAATGCAGAAGACACAAATTCAGTCTCTGGTCTGGGACGATCTCACATGTTCCAGAGCAACTAAGCCTGCGAGCTGCAACGACTGAAGCCTGCGCGCCTAGAACCTGGCTCAGCAACCAGAGAACCACCACAGTCAGAAGCCCATGCCCCGCCAATGGAGAGCAGCCCCTGCTCGCCACAGCTACAGAAAGCCCATGCAAAGCCAAAAACAAATTTTAAAAACTAACTATATGAATGATAATAAACAATATTATATTGAAAATAGAGCCCATCACTTCCTAATTATTTTGCTCTTCTCTGTGCTCTTAAGGTTATTTGTGTCTGTTGTACCTGTTGTACGGCACCCATTGAACCTATTTGTAGGTTGGAAGCACTACGTAATTGCTTGCAACCACTCATCGCTTTCCAACTCCTGTGCTCAATGACGTCACACTATTACCTTAAAAGTGGCCATGAAGGGAGTATTTACACCAGGAAAACTGGCAAATACTAAAATCAGTGCTTGATCTACTTTCGTGTTGATTGTCTAGACTTAAGGAAATGATAGAAAAAATGTCAATAATGCAGATTAAACGTAAAGGTATGTCCTGTTTATACCTGTTACATTGTGACTAATACAAAAAATTGTACACTCCTCCAACATTCCAAATCATTATCTGATTAAAGAATTTACTCATACTATTAACAATTGAGGAAAATTCTGACCTACATCTACATGTTTCATTTTCCTCATTAGCATGAAGGAAAATATCAATCAACATTCATGTCTGAACTACACTCATTTGTCAGTTGCAGCAAACACAATTAGCTGAATACAAGAGTTCAGGAAAAATAAATACAAGAGTTCAATAAAAATGAAAATGAATGAAAGCATTTTGTGAGAATCAAAGGCTAAGTAAAATAGAGTACTGTGTTTTATTTTTATATGTAAGTGGTATGGTAGACAGGTTTATGTCACTAAAATTTATAAGCTTCCCAGGTGGTGCAGTTAGTAAAGAATCTGCATGCCAATGCAGCAGACACAAGAGATGTGGGTTCTATCCCTGGGTTGGGAAGATCCCCTCGAGGCGGAAATGGTAACCCCCTCCAGTATTCTTGCTTGGAAAATTCCATGGACAGAGGAGCCTGGCAGGCTACAGTCCATGGGGTCACAAAGAGTCAGGCATGACTGAACACACACACACACACATATGTAAGTGTATGTATAGTGACTTTTTTCTATTGGAGAGCTTGTTGTTGAACATTATCACCATATCACTACTGCCTGGGAGCTTTAAAAAAAATCACTATTACCTAGAAAGGTATCATCAACAAGATGGTAGAGTAGAAGATAGCAGCCTTCGGTCCTCCCATATAAAACCACAGTTAGATATCCATGAACAAAAACAGCTCTGGGAAGGCTCAAGGCCAATTAAGAACATGTGGCAACACAATGGAACATCAACAACATCACATCATCATCAACAACAACACATGAAGAATAACTGCACAGAAAGGATTGTTGGGGAGATCTGCACAGCTGAGATGTCTGGAGATGGTCAAGAACAAGGAAGCGGGCTGGAGGTCATCAGTGATACCCACTGACACGGTGGTTCCTAGTGGCCTGCTCTGCTCTGTGATGGACCCCAGCATCCTTTGCCAATAGAGACTTTAATAGCCCCAGCAACAGCTACAGGCTCCCTGCAGCTTTCACAGCAGAGGAAGGTCTGCTGGCACACACCCCAGGGGCTTGTTCCACAGAGGACTCTCTACTGTAACCTCCACTTTTCTAGGTAACCGACAGTCATCGCAGGCACGGACCCTCCCCTGGAGAGGGAGTTGCTACTGCGCTCCTTTCACAAGAAGGAGCCACTGTTGTCCATCCCGGGATCAGGGCTGACACCCACCTCCCAATCTCATACCTGCCCTGGACTCAGGAGCCATGGTGGCACTGGTTCTGGACCCTGGCTTGCGGCCCCTCTGTGAGTGCTGTGGAAACCAGGGCACCACTGCAACAGGTGTGCCGCACCCTGGCCCACAGAGCCACAGGCACTCTGCTCACCCCTGTGCCCTGGACTCAGTCTTCGAAGCCCCTCTGTGAGTACCTGGTGCCACCACCACTGGGAGTACATCCAAAAGCCAGACTTGGTACCAAGGTTCACTCCTTGGCCATAACTTCCCTTGTGGGAGAGAAGAGATCCAGAAAAGCCCAGAGCCTTTGCTCTGAAAGACCTCAATAGCCCTCACTACCCCTCTGGCCACTTACCACATTGACTGCAGAGGATCCCTGTAATCTTTGCAAAGGCTGACCTCAAGCCAAGGCTTGACCTTGGCTGATCGACAAGCACAGAGACTATAGCCCTATGCCCTCCCTGGAGTAGCAGCTGCCACATCTCACCCAGCCAGTGCCCATGCCCATACCCATCAGCAAAGTCTTTCCCCATTGACACCAGTCCACAGAGTCTGGTAGAAGTAAATGCCACATTCAATGCTTACATTAACACAAGGATACAAAAAACCTGAAAAATCAAAGTAATAGGACACCACCAAGGGAACACAGTAATATTCCAGTAAATGACTCCAAAGAAATGAAGGTCTACATATTCTAGACAAATAATTCAAAAGAATTGTTTTCAGGAGGATTAGTGAACTATAAGACCACATAGACAACTCAATGAAATCAAGAAAGCAATATAAGGACAAAACAAAAAGTTCAGCAAAGAGGTATAATCATGAAGAAGAAACAAACCGGAATTTTGGAGTTGAGGGATACAATGAATGAAGTAAAAAGTACGAAAGATAACATTGGAAGCATACTTAATCAAAAGAAACAATCTGCAAACCAAACGGTATAGGTCATTTGAAATCACCGAGGTAAGAGGAAAAAAAGACAAAAAATGAAAAAAAGAGGGAAAAGCCCATGGAATGTTGGGTACCAGTAAACACCCAACAAAATGCAAAGGCACCTTATACAATGGGAGAAAGTATTTGTAAACCATATATCTGACAATGAATTAATATCCACATCATCTGGTATGCAAATGCTATCTCTCATTCTATAAGCTGCCTCTGGTTTTCAATTATTCTTTCTTTACACTCTATTTTTTTCCCTATCAGTTCCTTTCTTTGATTTTATATGACATCTCACTCATTATTGTGGAAAAGAATCAGAATAACTACATGTTCTTCCCGAGTCTCCTCAGGGCAAGCAGAATGTCAACAAGCTGGCCAATTAGACCTAGAGGTGTCAAGGAAACAAGAGGGGAAAAGAGTGTTAAAGGGCCAGCCTATGCCAACACCATCTTATAATCAAACTCAAGTGAAATCCAAAGACATCAGCAGATTGACCGAAGCCTGTGGGAGACGGGTGGAGGGGTATTGAAAAAGTCCTGTTCTTTGATTCACAAACCTCAGGGTACTGCAGAGAGCCTAGCAGAAAAACGCAGAGCAGCCTGGATTATTCAACAACAATCCTCCATCTTCTATAATTCAGTCAGACTTGACTTAGTTCTGCATATATTTTAGACATATTAAGATCCAACCAGTCCATTCTGAAGGAGATCAGCCCTGGGATTTCTTTGGAAGGAATGATGCTAAAGCTAAAACTCCAGTACTCTGGCCATCTCATGCAAAGAGTTGACTCATTGGAAAAGACTCTGATGCTGGGAGGGACTGGGGGCAAGAGGAAAAGAGGACGACCGAGGATGAGATGGCTGGATGGCATCACTGACTCGATGGACGTGAGTCTGAGTGAACTCCGGGAGCTGAGGATGGACAGGGAGGCCTGGTGGGCTGCGATTCATGGGGTCGAAAAGAGTCGGACAAGACTGAGCAACTGAACTGAACTGCACTGAAGAGATGAGGATTAGAAGAGGAAATTGGAAAGAACTAAAACCAGCTGCTTCAAACAGAGACTGCTACTTATTCCTCAATTTATTAATTCTTGATTCCTTTTTAATACAGACACCATTTCTCATGTAAGCAAATGGCTACCTAAAACAAAACCCCCTCTGTAGTTTGTTGAGAACTTAGCGGCAAAGTTCTAAGGGTACATGAGATTCTAGGGAGTGCCCTTGAAGAGAGGGGATGCGTTCTTTGTCTCTTCCTCCTTCACGTTGCAAATGACTGGAATGTTGGTAGCCATCCTGGACTCCTGAGGAAGGTAAAGAGGAAGAAGGAAGGGGCCAGAGTTCCAGTTCCTGGTAAGTTGGAGTAGACACTATACCTTGTCTCCTGAATGCAGCCACACAACCTGGGAAGAATCCTTAGAACTGATATCCGAGGACTCTAAAAAGTAAATGATACTAAGAAGACAAGAATTCAAAAATCACCCAATCACTGATGAACCCCTCCCCACTTTTCCTGTGTTATCCTCCAGCCTAGACCCAAGGCAGCCTGAAACCAGTAAGTAGGCACCGAGGCAGGAGAAGCCCTCTAGTTCTGGCTTGAAAAGTGGGAAAGGGGATTCCTAGCATACTGCGAAATGCCCCGCGTCTCTCTGTTCTCCAGTTCTCTTGCACCCTAGCCCCGACAACCCTGTCAGGGTGGTGGCATGGCAATGACGGAGGCAGCAGTGGGGCCTGCAGGCACCACAAACTGAGGGATGGGAGGGTTCCTCTTGGATCACAGGTGCTGTGACCCAAGAGGGTAAGATATACCTCTATTTTGGTTTGTTTCTCTTTCTACCATTTGTGGTCTTTGTGATAGGTGCAGTTGTGGCAAATATACAACAGGGACCAATGAAAAAGTCCCAGTTTTCTGGCCAAACGACCATAAAGGCCCTAGAGAATTGGAAAGTACCAGAAATATAACAGAGAGGAAGTGATTGGGAAAAAAAAATCTATAAGGCTACTGGGTTCACCTGCATTTTGTGTATACATAGACCTGACTCTATACAGCAAACTATAAACTTGAAAATGAAGTCCCAGACTGGCCACTGGGTGGCGCACATGACGGACAGATATGAATAGCACAGGAAAGCCTGAAGTCAGAACTGGCACTGGAATTACATTCTAGCGAAGACTGGTCAGAACTCAAATGCCTGAACCCAAACAGGTTTCCATCTGGGCACAACAGAAATGTCAACATTCTCTATAGGATTTAAAGGAGACTTGGAGTCTCTGCTTTTGAACTGTGGTGTTGGAGAAGACTCTTGAGAGTCCCTTGGACTGCAAGGAGATCCAACCAGTCCATTCTGAAGGAGATCAGCCCTGGGATTTCTTTGGAAGGAATGATGCTAAAGCTGAAACTCCAGTACTTTGGCCACCTCATGTGAAGAGTTGACTCATTGGAAAAGACTCTGATGCTGGGAGGGATTGGGGGCAGGAGGAGAAGGGGACGACAGAGGATGAGATGGCTGGATGGCATCACTGACTCGATGGATATGAGTCTGAGTGAACTCCGGGAGATGGTGATGGACAGGGAGGCCTGGCATGCTGCGATTCATGGGGTTGCAAAGAGTCGGACACGACTGAGTGACTGAACTGAACTGTGGGATTTCTTTGGAAGGAATGATGCTAAAGCTGAAACTCCAGTACTTTGGCCACCTCATGTGAAGAGTTGACTCATTGGAAAAGACTCTGATGCTGGGAGGGATTGGGGGCAGGAGGAGAAGGGGACGACAGAGGATGAGATGGCTGGATGGCATCACTGACTCGATGGATATGAGTCTGAGTGAACTCCGGGAGATGGTGATGGACAGGGAGGCCTGGCATGCTGCGATTCATGGGGTTGCAAAGAGTCGGACACGACTGAGTGACTGAACTGAACTGGAGTCTCATGGCACCATATCCAAAATGTCCAGGACACAATCTAAAATAATTTGACATATTAACAACAACAAAAATCTCAGTTTGTATAGAAAAAGACAATCAACAAATACCAACTGTTGAAATGACACAGATATGGAGATTATCTGATTAGAATTTTAAAGTAGCTATTACAAATTGCTTCAAGAAGTAAGGGTGAATATTCTTGGAAAGATAGAAAGTTTCAGCAAAAACAAAAACCCAGAAGATAGAAGGAAAATATAAATGGAAATTTTAGAACTAAAAAATACAAAATGTGAAATAAAAATTTCAGGGGATGGATTCAATAGCTGAATGATGATAACAAAGGTAAGAGTCAGTAAACTTGCAGATAAACCAACAGAAATTATCTAACATAGATTAGAGAGAGAAAAAGATTGGGAGGAAAAATTAACAGAGCCTCAGGGACCTAGAGGACAATACCAAAAGTGTAACATTTGTGGCATTGGAGTCCTAGAACATGCAGAGGAGTGTGGTACAGAAAAAAAATAAGAAACAGTGGCTGAAAACATACCATATTTCTCAGAAGACATAAACCTACAGGTTCCAGAAGCTCAGTGAACCTCAAAAAAGATATAGGAAAGGAATCTATGTCCAAAGAGGTCATAATAAAACTGCTAAAAAGTGAAAAGGGGAAAAGATCTTACAAGCAGCCTGAGAAAAACAACATGTACTTTTAGTGGGAAACAAGTGGCTGTGGATTTTTCAAAAGAAATCATGGGCAGGAGTAAGAAGTGAAACTGCTTTTCAAAGTGCTGAAAGAAAATGTATCAACCTAGAACTGTACTCCTGGAGTAAACCTAACTTGTTTATGAAGTGGTCTTGATTTTAGACTTTGCTGGATTTGGTTTGGAAATATTTTGATTTTTTTCCCCCATTTGTTCATGAGAAAGATTGGCTTGTAATTTTCCTTTCTTGTATTTTTCATGTCAAGTTTGGGTTTCAAATTCTTTTTTCTATACTTGGCAACAGCTTGCATAAGATTGTTATTTTATTCATATTTAAATATCCTTAGTAGAACTAGCTAGGAAGCCATCTGGGACTCAAGTTGTTTTTTTTTTATGGGATTCAAAAAATTGATTAATTTTCAAAATGGTTTTAGAATATTCAGATTTTCTATTTCTTCTTGAGTCAACTTTGGTAAGTAAGTTTTTACTCACCAAAATGTTTACTCATCTAAAGTTTCATATGCTGTCTCTTATACACATCTTGAGCAACTGAACTGAACTGCACTGAAGAGATGAGGATTAGAAGAGGAAATTGGAAAGAACTAAAACCAGCTGCTTCAAACAGAGACTGCTACTTATTCCTCAATTTATTAATTCTTGATTCCTTTTTAATACAGACACCATTTCTCATGTAAGCAAATGGCTACCTAAAACAAAACCCCCTCTGTAGTTTGTTGAGAACTTAGCGGCAAAGTTCTAAGGGTACATGAGATTCTAGGGAGTGCCCTTGAAGAGAGGGGATGCGTTCTTTGTCTCTTCCTCCTTCACGTTGCAAATGACTGGAATGTTGGTAGCCATCCTGGACTCCTGAGGAAGTGGAAGTACCAATTCCTGCTTTTTTTATATTTGTTATTTTCTGTGTTCCATTTCCTTTGAAATGCTAATCTTTTTCTAAAACTTTATCTCATTTTCTAACTATATATATATATGCACGTAAAGTTAAATATCCCTGTAAGTTCTGTTTTGCCCTACACCTTAAGTTTTAATATGTAGTGTTATTTTTATGATTATCCAACTTTAAATAGCTCTCATTTCTTTTATGATGAGAAACAGTATAGAATTTTGATTGTTTGTGAAATCTAGGGATTTACTGATTGACTCCAGCACTCCTGGTTGTATGAACTTGAGTAAATCACTTCACTCCTTGGGAGTATTGATTTCTTTGTTTGTAGAAATGAGAGAAAATAATGGCTACCTAAGATGGATTTTTGTGCAGATTAAATAGAACTTGGCACACAGTAGGAGCAATGTATGTGTAAGCTGTTATGTGTTAGCTGTTATTATTTCTTTGAATCATTTGTTGTGATTCCTTAATTTCCAAATGTCTTTCCTAGCTATCCTTTAGAATTTATTTCTAGTTTCATTGCGTTGTGATTAGAGAACATTTTCCGTATGATTTCAAGTACTGTATGACCCAGTAAATGGTCAATGCCAGAAAAGCGTGTGCTTGAAAATAAAATGCATTCTGTAGCGTTGAGTGCAATGTTATTGCTTTGTCAGTGTCCTCTCAGGAAGACGGAACCCATGTTAGGTATTTTAAACAGAGAAAATTTAATACAGTGAATTGATCACAAATTAGTTAGAAGTGCTGCTGCTGCTTCTAAGTCACTTCAGTCTGTCCGACTCTTGTGTGACGGCAGCCCACCAGGCTCCTCCGTCCCTGGGATTCTCCAGGCAAGAGCACTGGAGGGGGTGCCATTTCCTTCTCCAATGCATGAAAGTAAAAAGTGAAAGGGAAGTCGCTCAGTCGTGCATAACTCCGCGACCCCATGGACTGAAACCCACCAGGCTCCCCGTCCATGGGACTTTCCTAGAAGAGCAAAAAAAAAAAAAAAGGGGGTGGGGGGTGGAGGCGGGAACAGGGAGCTTAGCAAATGCAGAAAGCAATTAGCAACCTCCCCTCTCGTGGAGAAAAAGTTAGAATGACTTTGTCCAGAGCCAGGATCCCTGCACAACTCGGGGTGTTAAAGCACCACTTTGCCATAGAACCCCTGCTGCTCTTTAGTGCAAAGCACGCTGACGCTGATGGATATTGTAGGAGCCCACCAACCGGAAGCCACGTGGATTGCTGCTGCTGTTGCTGAAGGTGCCACCAGAAACAGAAAAGAAAAAGGGGCTTCTTTTCTTCTTCTGCTTTATAATCTCTGTCAAGTGCCTCTCACTGCTGCTGCTGCTGCTAAGTCGCTTCAGTCGTGTCCGACTCTGTGCGACCCCACAGAGGGCAGCCCACTGGGCTCTGCCGTCCCTGGGATTCAAATTGAAGCAACTGACCAAGCAGTATAAAGAATGTACCTTTTTTTTTTTTTTAGGATTTAAGCTTCTTTTGAGACAAAGAAGTGCTTAGAGCAACTGGAACGAGGCAAGAACAGAAGCTGAATGACTGACCAGCTAAACAGTGTTGTTAAAATCTTTTGTATCTTTAGTGATTTTTTGGGGGGGGGTACTGCTGTTTTTTATCTCTATTATTGAGATAGTGGATCAGTATGTCTCCTTACAGTTCTGTCCCTTTTTTCCTGAATTATTTTGAGGCAGTATTATTGGACACATACAAATTTAATATTTTCAGAGATTCCTGGTAAATTGGATCTTTTAAAAAAATGATGAACTGACCCTCTTTATCTCAATTAAGCATTTTTGTCTTAAAATCCATTAATGTGATATGATTATTGTTTATCTTAGGTTGGGTTCTCTAAGAGTAGAGCAGAGATAGGGATTCTCTGCAAATGTTACCATTTTACCCATTTGTAAGTGTATAGTCTACTGGCTTAACATCCACATTGTTGTGTAACCATCGTTATATAGATTTTTTGTAGATGCCCACTGTAACACTAAGGGACTTCACATTTTTTCCTGGTTTGCTGAGAGTTGTTATCATAAATGGGTTTTCCTGATGGATCAGTGGGTAAAGACTCTGCCTGCAAGGCAAAAGACACAGGAGATGTGAGTTTGATTTCTGGGTTGGAAAGGTCCCTCTGGAGAAGGAAATGGCAACCCCCTCCAGTATTCATGCCTGAAAAAAATCCCACAGACAGAGGAGAATGGTGGGCTACAGACCAAAGGGTCACAAAGAGTCGGACACAACTGAGTATGGTAAGTAATAGTAGGTTATCATAAATGCATGCTGACTTTTGTCAAATCTTATTTTTTCTGCATCTGTGAGATAATTATGTTTTTCTGTTAGTCTGTTAATTTGATAACTCATACTGCTTTGTTTTAAAATGTTCCATCAAACTATTTTGGTTAAAATCCACTTGTTCATAGAGGATTACCATTTCACTATATTGACATTCATGAGTGGTATTGCTCTGTGGTTTCTTTCTTTTAATATCTTTGTTAGTTTTGCTGTAGTTATGTTGGTCTCAAAAAACAAGTTGGGGAATATTTCTTGTATTATTTGAGAACTTTTTGCAAATAAAAACCTTTCCATAAAAATATACTAGGCTTACATGATTTACTGATGCACTCTATCAAACATTTAAAGAAAAAATATTTCTAATATTGCTAAGAACCAACTTTTGACTTAAAAATTTTTCATTGATGTTTTATATTCTTCATTTAAAAATTATTGCTCTTTGTCATTTTCTTCCTGTTGCTTGATTTGGGCTTAATTTGTTCTACATCTAACTCTTAATCTTAGATCATTATATTAAATCTTCCTTTTCTTTTAAAAATCTGCATTTATAAATTTTCCTCTAAGCAGTGCTTTAGCTGCATCTTACAAACTTTGTTGTATTTTCAGTATTCTCCCACTTAAAATATTTTCTAGTTTAAGATTCCATCTCTGACTCATGGGTCATTAAGAAGTACATTGTATAATTTTTTAAAATGTGGAGCTTTTATAATAGTTTATTGATTTCTAATTGAACTCCATGTGTTTAGAACACATACTCTGTATGATTTCAATATTATGAATATTTTGATTATTTTATGGCCCAGAAGGCAGTCTATTTTGGAGGATGTTTCATGCATACTTCAGAGCATATTCTACCATTTTTGGCCATTGTGATCTACAAATATTAATTAGGTTGCATTGTTGATAGTGTTTATATTTTCTGTATTCTTACTGATTTTTAAAAATCTACTTGACCTATCATTGAAAAACAGTGCTAACATTTTCAGCTATGATTGCAAATTTGACTATTTCTACTTTTAGTTATATCAAATTTTGCATCCTCTGTTTTGAAACACTATTATGAGGTACAAAATAATTTAGGATTATTATGTCTTCCTGGTGAACTAATCCTTTTGTCTTTACAAAGTGCCCCTGGTCGTAGTCCTTGTGATCTTTCCCTGCTCCAAGACAGCTGATTTTCCTTATGGTCTCCTCACTGGGGCAGGATGGCTTAATCTTATAACAGTGTAATTATCCGGGGTTCTGGCTCTACAAGTGGTATAATAGATATCACTTCTTTTGAGATGAAAAAAGCTAAAAGAGAAAAATAGAATTTTGGTGGGAGCAGTGAACAGAAGTCAGACATAGATATTTTGTGTTTGAATTTTATAAGAGCTATACAGATACAAGCAGAGATAATTTTTTGAACCTTTTCTACATGACAAGCACAATCATAATCTTACTTTACATGTACTAAGAGACTTAATATTTGTAGCATCCCTGTGAGGAGGATAACATTGTTATTCTCTTCTTATAGATGGGAAAATGAGGCTCGGAGAAGATAAATTGCTTGCAGAGCTAATATAGAAGAAAGAGGTAGAAGGTGAACCCAGGCAGTGATGCTCAGGAACCCATCTCTGAACCACGATGGCCATGGGTTCCTTTGTTGTTCAGTTGCTCAGTCGTGTCCAACTCTGCAACCCCGTGGACTGCAACACACCAGGCTTCCCTGTCCTTCTCCATCTCCCACAGCCTGATCAAATTCATGTCCATTGAGACAGTGATGTCATCCAACCATCTCGCCCTCTGTCATCCCCTTTTCCTGCTTTCAATCTTTCCCAGCCATCAGGGTCTTTTCTAAAGAGTCAGCTCTTCGCATCAAGTGACCAAAGTATTGGAGCTTCAGCTTCAGCATCAGTGGGTTCCTATTGCTCAGCAAAGGGCTTGACACATAGTGTGCTGGTGTTCACTCAGTTGTGTCTGACTCTTTGTGACCCCATGGACTGTAGCCCACCAGACTCCTCTGCCCATGAGATTCTCCAGGCAAGAATACTGGAGTGGGTTGCCATTTCCTCTCCAGGTGATCTTCCTGACTCAGGGAACTAAACTGAGTCTCCTGCATCTCTTGTAGTGGCAGGCAAATTCTTTACGACTGAGCTACCTGGGAAGCCCTTGACACATAATGAAGTGAAGTGAAGTCGCTCAGTCGTGTCCGACTCTTTGTGACCCCATGGACTGTAGCCTACCAGGCTCCTCTGTCCGTAGGATTTTCCAGGCAAGAGTACTGGAGTGGGTTGCCTACAATAAATATCTTTCAACTATTTCAGTCCCAGAAGGAAAACTGGCATCTTAGAGACATAGTTCCCTCTCTAGGCACAGGGTCTCTGAGAATTTGGAATATCTTATAAACACTTCAGGCACTGTGTAAGGCTCACATCCATTATTTAATTCACTGTCTGAAAGTTAGGTTAGTGTTCTCCTGGGACCAAGCCTCTGAAGATGAGATTTCTGAAACTTCTTGCTTTATGAAGTTAGGAAAGCATTTCTTGTGGTATTTTGACCGCATAGATTCCAGTAACATCTAGAAACAACAAATGCAAAGTCATGTATATTTATGAGAGAGAAAAATGGCCAAAGCTATGAAATAATCCTTTTTACAGATTCTAAATAAATTTGTTTTAACCAATGAGAAGAGGGCATAGGGAATATTTATACAGAGATTGACTTAAAGTATGAAATGGATGCCAGCAAATCCCTGGTACCCCAAAGTATTTCCTTGTTGCTGCCTCAAATTCCACTTACAGCATTTTGTATAAAGGCAATGGCCTCTTTTGAAATGCAGATATCATCAGGGGTTGAGGGAGGCAGAGCTAAAGGAGATAGCATGATGAGCTGCTTTTAATGTCCATTTGTTCAATTTTCTTTTCACCATTTTGTGTGAATTAGTGAATCATCTCCTTCCCAAACTGACAGATAAGTTGCAAATAGGCTCTAGAAGGAGCAAAAGAGAGAAAAAGACAAGAGAAGGAGTTACTGCAGTGCGATCCCTTTTGGGAGTGGGATGGAGAATCCTGAGTACCAAGCAAGCAGGGAATACCATGGAATGCCAGGGAAGGAGAAAGACAGCCCTGTAGAGGCAGGAAGGAAAGCTTCAAAGAAGTTACATTAAGTTCACTGTGCTTCCAGGGACAAGTTTATCAATTTTATTCAGCTTTGTTTAATGACCTGCACATACCCCTGTCTATCTTATGTGTATTAACTTGAAAAAAGGGAATTTTTTTTTAAAAAGAGACAGCTTTATTGATGTATAATTAGCACATGATCAACTATACATGTGCACTTTAGATTTTATCAAAATAAAATTTGATATAAAAATACATCTATGAAATTATCACCACAATCAAGATATTGAACATAACCATCACCCGCTAAAGTTACTTCACTCCTCTTTCTACATCTTTCCTCTTGGCCCTTGCCCCTCTAGAAAACTGATTTTTCTTCTTTTTTGGGGGGGTGTTTATCTCTTAAAAAAAATTTTATATTGACATATAGTTGATTTGCCAACAAAGGTCCATCTAGTCAAAGCTATGGCTTTTCCATTAGTCATGTATGGATGTGAGAGTTGGACTATAAATAAAAAAAAACTGACTCCCAAATTGTAACACACTTTTGAACTGTGGTGTTGGAGAAGACTCTAGAGAGTCCCTTGGACTGCAAGGAGATCAAACCTGTCAGTCCTAAAGGAAATCAGTCCTGAATAGTCATTGGAAGGACTGATGAGGAAGCTGAAACTCCAATACTTTGGTACCTGATGCAAAGAACTGACTCCTTGGAAAAGACCCTGATGCCGGGAAAGATTGAAGGCGGGAGGAGAAGGGAATGACAGAGAATGAGATGGTTGGATGGCATCACCGACTCGATGGATGTGAGTTTGAGCAAGCTGCGGGAGTTGGTGATGGACAGGGAGGCCTGGCATGCTGCAGTCCATGGGATCACAAAGAATTGGACATGACTGAGCCACTGGGCTGAACTAAACTGATAGGTGATTTACAATATTGTGTTAGATGATTCGCTTTCTATCACTATTTCTTGAATTTTTCTATAAATAGAATTATACTGTGTGCATTCATTTGGCTTATTTAGAGATTCATCCACATTGTTTACATTAATATTTATTGCTTTTTTCATTGTATAGATGCGCTACCATTTGTTTATTCATGTACCTGTTGATGTGCATTTGTATTGCTTCCCATTTGATCTTACAAACAAAGCTGCTATGGACATTCATGGATAATTCTGTATAAGTCTCGTGTAGATGTATGCTTTTAGTTCTATTGGGTAAATACAGAGGACTAGAATGACTGAGTGATACAGTAGGTATATTTTAACTTTTTTAAAGAAACTGCCAAAGTCTTTCCAAAGTGATTGCATGATTAATTTCCCATCAGGAGTATAGGAGAGTTCCAGTTTCTCTGCACCTGTCACATTTGGAAAGGTTACACTTTTTAATTTCAGCCATTCTAACACTGAGCAGTAGTATTTCCTCGAGGTTTTAATTTGTATTTCCTTAAAGACTGATGATGTTGAGCATCTTGTATGTGCCATCTGTGTATCTTCTCTGGTGATGTATCTATTCAAATTCTTTTCTCATAAAAATTGGACTGTTTTCTTATTTTTGAGCTTTGAGAGTCCTTTATATATCCCAGGTATAAGTCTTTTATAAAATGTCCTCTCTGCAAATATTTTCTCAGTCTTTCAGCAGTCTTTTTGTTCTCTTACCAGTGTCTTCCAGAGAACAGAAGTTTTAAACTCTGATGAAGTCCAATTTATAATTTTTGCTATTATGGACTATGCTTGGGGTATCATGTCTATGAAAGCATTGTATGAACCAAAGTCACGAAGATTTTCTGCTGTGTTTTCTTCTAGAAATGTTATAGTTTGTTTTTGAGTTTGGGTCTGTAATCTATTCGAGTTAATTTTTGTATATGGTAGAGGACTGGGCAGGAGTCCTACATTTTGGACACGACTGAGCGACTGAACTGAACTGAACTGAATCCAGTGGTTTCAGTACTATTTGTTGAAAAGATCAGCCATTCTCCACCAATTTTTCTTAGCAATTTTGTCAAAACATAGCTGTGCATATATGTGTGGGCCTGTTTCTGAACTCTATTCTCTGCCATTCATTTATTTCCCAGTATTTATGCTAATAGCTTATTGTCTTGATTACTGAAGCTTTATCATGTCTTGAAATCAGGTAGTATTAGCCTTCCAAACTTGTCTTTTTCAAAGTTATTTTTGGCTCGTCTAGAACCTTTGCATTACCATGTCAAGTTTAAAATCAGCTTGTGAATTTCAACAACAAAAAAACCCTGCCAGGATTTGAATAGGAATTGCATTGAATCTATAGAACAAACTGAGGAAGACTGAAATCTTAACAGTTTTGAGTCTTACAACCTATGAACAAAGCATATTTCTTTATTCATTTATGACAAATTTTCCTCAGCTCATTTTATAGCTTCCAATGTACATGTTTTTAATATCTTTTGTCAGATTTATTCCTATGTATTTCACATGTTTGATACTATTATAATTTTAAAAAATTTCAGTTTTGAATGTTCATTTCTAGGGAATATAAACATTATTATTTTTAATATGGATCTATATACTGCAATCTTGCTAAATTCACTTATTAAC
>SJYC01027596.1:0-40682 GCA_006408675.1 Madoqua kirkii | reverse complement strand
CAGATTTTCTGTATTGTGTTTCTGTTATCTATTTCACTAATTTTAATATTTGTTTTATTTCCACTAATATTTTTTTCTAGTTTCTTGA
Source organism: Madoqua kirkii (assembly GCA_006408675.1). Classification (NCBI taxonomy): domain Eukaryota; kingdom Metazoa; phylum Chordata; class Mammalia; order Artiodactyla; family Bovidae; genus Madoqua; species Madoqua kirkii. The sequence continues at coordinate 40,594 of SJYC01027596.1, read as the reverse complement.
CCTGAAAATTGATCACTGGTATAATACCTTTATTCTTTTCTAACTTAGGCATTTAAAGCTATAAATTTTCCCCAAGGGACACTTTTGTGACAGTCCCCAAATTTAGATATGCTGTATTTTCATTTTTGTTCAAACTACTTTTTAGTTTTTCTTTGATTTCTTCTCTGACTCATGGATTATTTAGAAATATTTAGCTTTCAAATAATTGAAGATTTTCCAGAGATCTTGGTAATTTATTCTACTGTTGTCAAAGAGCATCTTTATATGACGTGGATGCTTTTAAATTTATTGAGACATATTTTATGGCCCAGGATTTGGTCTAGTATGGTAGATTTTCCTTGTGCACTTGAAAAGAATGTGAATTCTCCTATTGATGGGAGATTGTCAATCAGGTCAAGTTGGGGATTGTGTTGTTCAAATCTTTTCTATTTTTACTGATTTTTATCTCTATTTGTTCTACTAGTTATTGACAAAGGGGCTTTAAGATCTCTGACTATAGTTATGGATTTGTATATTTCTCCTTGAAGTTCTAACAATTAAAAACATCATTTACTTATTTATTTTGGCTGAGCCACACAGTTCATGGGATTTTAGTTTCCCAGTCAGGGACTGAATCTGGGCCCTTGGCAGTGAGAGCTCAGAGTCCTAACCACTTGACTTCCAGGGAATTCCCTCTACAAACTTTTATTTCATGTATTTTGAAGCTCTCTCATTAGATTATGATGCCCTTTTGATGAAATGATCCTTTCATCACTATGAATTGACCTTCTTTACCACTGGTAATATGCTTTGCTGTGAATATTACTGATATTAATCTAGTCACTCAGTTTTCTTCTGATTAGTACAACATGATAAACATTTTCCATCTTTTTACTTTTAACTTTATAGTGAATGTTTTTTATAGGTAGCATATATGCACCTTACTTTTTCCAATCCATCTGACAATTTCTACCTTTTGATTTGAGTTGCATGATGGTTAGTTTACTCAAGGCTTTCTCACAGCTCATTTTTAAAAATTCACTTTTTCTATTTCATTGGTAGCCTCTACTGTTATGCTCAAGTTCAGTCTTTTCTTCTGAAATGTCTAATATGTCATCAATTTTATCCAGCTTTTTTTTTTTTTACCATATACATTACAGGTTTTTTGTATAATAGTTCAGTTTGGGCCATTTTATTTCTTCCATGTGTCTACCTAACTCTTTGAACATATGGGGTGTAGTTATGACTGTTTTAATATCCTTGTTGGCTAATACTTCTGTGTCAGTTTGGGGTCCATTTTGATGAACTGATGATTCTTCTTACTATGGATCATATTTCCTGCTTCTTTGTAATCCTGTTAATTTTTGACTGGATGTTAGACAGTGTGAATTTTGCATTGAGTGTGGGATATTTTTGTCTTTCTAAAATATCCTTGAACTTAGTTTTTAGATGCAAATTACTTGGAAACAGTTTGATCCTTTAAGGTTTAGCTTTTAAAATTCTTCATATGATATCAGAGGAGCCCAAGATCCTTCTGAGTAATCAGTCTATTTTCTTATCAATGCTGAGGTTCTTCACTCTTTCATATAAGCAGTTCTTTCCTTGGCCTTCAATAATTTGCCCACACGAATGTGCTGAGTTCTGAAGGCAGGCTCTTTGAAGAGCTGCAGGGTTCTAATCTCTCTACAGCTCTCTCCTTTTTGGTTTTGGAACTGTCCTGCCAGCTTAACTGATTTGGTCTCATCACATGATCAGCTCTATCTTCAAATCAGGAGTATCTGCCAGGCTCTGTTGGGGTTCCCTCTCACTGAGCCACAGCTTGGGAACTCTTTTAGGACAGTAATCTGGGGTGACTATAGAGCTCAGCATCTCTTGGGATGACTGTCATTTTCTGATGTATGGTGCCTTGAATATATATTTTTATATTTGTGTCCATTTTTCTGGTTGTTTTAGGTTGGAGGATTATTCTAGTCCCTGCTACTCTATCTTGTCTGCAATGAAAGTCCAAGGGATTCCTTTTTTACCTATAACATTAGGTCTTCATCCTTGCCTTCTTGCGGAGTTCCTAGAGAACAGACTCAAGACAGTCAAATTTAATCACAAAGAGGTTCTTACATAGGATTGTTTCCAGACCTCAACTCCTTCATTGTCAAACCTTAGATTTCTGATGGAGATGAATATTTAGAGTCACAAAACAGATTTCTCTACAAGGTCAGGAAAGTAGTTTATTTAAACGGGAGTTTTGAGACAAGATGTCATGGTTATTCCTCTGATTAAGAATAGGAATATTTTTTTTAAAGTGTTATCCATTTATTATAAAGGCACTGCTGCTGCTACTGCTGCTAAGTTGCTTCAGTCGTGTCTGACTATGTGCGACCCCAGAGACAGCAGCCTACCAGGCTTCCCCATCCCTGGAATTCTCCAGGCAAGAACACTGGAGTGGGTTGCCATTTCCTTCTCCAATGCATGAAAGTGAAAGTGAAGTAACTCAGTCGTGCCTGACTCTTCGAGACCCCCTGGACTGCAGCCTACTGGGCTCCTCCGTCCATGGGAGTTTCCAGGCAAGAGTATTAGAGTGGGGTGCCATTACCTTCTCCTAGGAACAGTCAAATGGAAGAGATGTGTAAGGAAGGGGAAGGGGACGGATGGGGTGCTGTGGGGGCTTCCTGCCCTCTCTGGACACATCGCCCTCCTGTTCCTGGTGAAACTGAGGTTCTTGAGGTCTCTTGCAGAAATAATTCAATGAAAGGGAAAGTGATAGGTAAGAAGTAGATTTATTTAGAGAGAAAAACAGTCCACAGATAGGTAGAGTGGATTATCTCTGAGTGGATAGCCATTTCAGAAGGAGAGTGTCAGGAATAAATTTTTAAATTAAAGTTTCTTTAGTTATTATAGTTGATTCAAGTGTTCCTTAATGTATACTTCAGGTTTTCTTTTTAAAATAAGATTCCAAAACTCTTAACAAATATAGCAATCAATATACAAATTAGGATCACAATCAAAGGTTTTTCCCTCTCAGTTCTTCTCTGCTAGGCTATTATCTGTCTCATACAGATTTTTCTCCTTTCATTCACCATTCCCTGTGTTTATCTCTAATCCTTTCTCTTTCTTATGAGCTTGGGACACAAGACATATAGACTCTATTCCTAGAATTATTACTATGTCCATGAAACACTGGCTAATTCACTTCAACCCCCTGGCTATTTTTTAAACATTCATTTATTTATTTGGCCATCCGGGATACAGGATCTTAGTTCTCTGACCAGGGATCGAACATGTGCCCCCTGAAGTGGAAGCACAGCGTCTTAACCACTGGACCGCCAGGGAAGTCCTTTAATCCATTGGCTTTTAACAAAATAATAAAGGTAAATTAGTTGCCACCCCTCTATCTGTAGGAATCCTGGTGCTAGGTGATGTAGATAAAGATAGAGGTTCTCAAGTTTAACAGATTTTATGGTTTAATCCTGCCAGGTAATTGTCTCTTATTAAAAATGCTGACAGGGGCTTAGGGCTGGGGAAGGTGCTACTGGGGTAGTTTTGGGTGGTTGGGCGAAGAAAGAACTACCAAGAGAAAGGCACCCCCAGGCAGGTTTTGATCTCATAGTGCTATTCTCTTAAGTGCTGATTTTGCTTTGGGCTCTTAGAGGAGTTACCAGGGCCCATTATAACTGAGTAGTCTTTATTGCAAAGAAAGTGCTTTTGTGTGTTTGTGTATATGTGCAACTGACCTAACATATGTGCAATTTTTAGACAGTACTTTTGTAGCCATTATACAGAGATTGACCCAGGCTGTCCCAAATGGGCCCAGGATAAATATCTTGCAGAAATGCAGCCACCATTTTCAATTGTTTCTTTCAAATGTGGCAGTCAGATTATATTGGTTTGTTGGTACTTTAAACTTGCGCAGGGCAGGAACCTCTAAGCTTTTGTTTCTTCATCTGAAATGTGAGAACATTCTATCTCCTACACAGGGTTGTTGTGGAAATTAAATGAGATGCTACATGTAAAGCATTTAGAACAGTGCCTGGCATATGGCAAACTCTCAGTTACTGTCAGCTACTACTGTTACTCGTGACTGAACAACTACTACTTGAGTAACAAGTAAGTATGAAGCCCTGGAGAATCCCATGGATGGAGGAGCCTGGTAGGCTGCAGTCCATGGGGTTGCTAAGAGTCGGACATGACTGGGCGACTTCACTTTCACTTTTCACTTTCATGCATTGGAGAAGGAAATGGCAACCCACTCCAGTGTTCTTGCCTGGAGAATCCCAGGGATGAGGGAGCCTGGTGGGCTGCCATCTGTGGGGTCACACAAAGTCAGACACAACTGAAGCAACGCAGCAGCAGCAGCAGCAGCAGCAGCAGCAGCAGCAGCAGCACCAGCAGCAGCACCAGCAGCAGCAGCAGCAGCAGCATGAAGCCCTGGACTGGGTTCTCAGATGTTCAAATGAAAAAACCATCACCTCTGCACTACAGTCTAGAGCAAGGACAGGAAAGTTTTTCCATGAAGGGCCAGAAGGTAAGTATTTTAGGCTTTGTGGGACATACTGTCTCTCTCACAACTCCTCAAGTTTGCTGTTATATCTTAAAAGCAGCCATATATAAGATATAAGCAAAAGGGCATGGTTGTGTCCCAAAACCTCCAGTAGTTTGTCCACCCCTGGTCTAGAGGGAACACAGATATTCAAAGAGGCCATTATTATACAGTGTGATAAGTGCTCTGACAACGAAAGCAGAGAATACTGTAATCTCTTACTACTCAAAGAATGGTCCTTAGACCAGCAACATTGTTATAACTACAGAGCTTGTTAGAAATGCAAAATCTCAGGACTTCCCCACTGGTCAAGTGGTTAAGACTCCACACTTCCACTGCAGAGGGCACAGGTTCCATTCCTTTTTGGGGAACTAAGATCCCATATACTGTATGGCACAGCCAAAAAGGAAAAAAAAAAAAAAGGAAAATAATAGAAATCAGGATCTCATACCCTGCCCCAGAATTGTTAAATCAGAGTCTGCATTTAATAAGAGAAGCTCTGGTAGGGGCCCACTACACAGAGGAAGAACATCTGACCTGACCGCTGGACAAGTAGGAGATTATGAGGGGATGTAGAGGGTTGGGAACATATTTCAGGCAGAAAGCACTGTAAATGCAAAAGCTTAGAAATGAGAGAGAACATGTTTGAGGAGCTAAAGAAGTTGAAGTCAAACCTTGCTGACATTGTTTAGATGTTAACATTACTCTTGGTTAGAAGAGATTTAAGCAACATAACAGTCAAAAGCAGTGACCTGATTTTGTTTAGATCCTGTTTTGAAGAAACCAATGATTAAAAGATTTTTGAGACAATTGGAAATTTGAATATAGAGTGGGTGTTAATACCACTGCTTGTGAAAATGGTTTTGTGTTTATCAAAGAAAATGCCTACTTATTAGGCATACATATAGAAAGATTTAGGGGCAAAATGACCCGATCAGGGGAATCGGTTAGAAAAATATTCACAAAAAAGGAAGACAGATAAAAAGAAATGGATGAAGCAAGTGGCACAAAAAGTGAATAACTGTTGAATCAGAGGATGGGCACATGGATTCATTATATTATTCTCTCTTCTTTTGTGTACTTTTGACAACTTTATAATAAAATGTCAAAAAAAGAATTTTGGATGTTACCAAATCTCTTATCTTTGCTTTTATGTGCGGTTCATGACTAAACCATCCCAAGAGCTGTGCACAAAGCAATATTTTCTTTCTTTGAAGACAATTCAGAGGCTCTTGACAGAAGGTCACTTTGAGCCCCAGTGGATCTACATGCATTTTCTTTTATTGGAAAGATCAGAAAAACAATCACTTTATAGAGGTTTTGACTCCATTTCTTTAAGCAGATGTGCCTGGGCACAGGGGCCTTTGCCCAGAGGTAGCACAGACCTTTACCCAGAGGGTGCCGGTGTAGACACAGACAGACCAGCAGCCTGTGGGCAGCATTCTGCAATGGCCACAAGAATTACGTGCACTTCTGTGCTCCTGGGTTTGGAATCCTGTGTATATAATGGTTTCAATGGTAAGGATTATAGATTTTTCAGTGAGGGACATTTGCTGTATCTCAGAGCAGATCACTAATAAGGAAATGAGAGCAGCTAAAGGGGATGGCTTTGGAGCCACTATTTGTCAGCTCTGTAGCCTTGAGACAGCTATTAGGTTTCTCAAGGTCTCATTTCATCATCTGTAAAATTATTTCACCTACTCAATTGGGTTGCTGTGAAGATTTAATGAGATAATTTGTATAAATGCCTGGTCTTGTTTGGAGCTGTAAGAAGTAATCAATAAAAGCATGTTTTGTTTTGTTTTTTTCCCTGAGTTGGACTTCTTGGTACTCTCCCTTATTTCTTATGTGGTTTGGAAAGCCTATTTTTGGACCCCAAATTTTACTGTTCCCCTGGTACCCTGTCTTCATCTCTAATGCAAAAAGTGACCTATTAGCATGCATCTCTTTACCTGGATCTTCTTCCTGCCTGAATGTTGACATGACTCTTAGAAGTGCGGTGCCCATCTTGCCATTCTAAGGATTAGCTTACAACCGAGGGTTGTCAGAGCAGAAGGATCGAAACTGGGGTCCTCGAGGGCAATGTGGGACTGTGCCAGGGCAGGACTATCCACAGAATCTCACCTCTAGAACACATGTCCTGGAATTTAAAACTCCAGCTGTCTCTAACATAAGAAAGAGAAAATAGGTGTAGGTAAGGAAGTGTGGCAGAATATTGATAAATGAATAGATACATGTGTTCACTATGTTTTTCTCACTACTTTGTGTGTGTGTACACACTTGTGAAAATCTTCATAATAAAAACGTTTTTTAAAACTGTGAACTTCAAGAAAATTCCCATCTTATTTTGTGAAGCTCCAGCTCCTAGTTAAGCTCTTCCAAGAGCAGAGCGTAATGGTTTCCTGTTGGTAGTTTTCATTGGCCTCATCCTCTCCAGGCCCACCTCCATATTCCTGCCAAACTGCTCTCCTCTGCTGGCCCTTGCCATCATGTGTGCCTGAGGTTAAGCTTTCCACCACGTCCTAGGGGGTCCTGGTTGTAAGCTGTCTCTGCTGAACGTTTTCAGGGAGAGATGGGTCTCTTGATTTCAGATAACATTTAATAAGTGAGTGTTCCTTCTATTCTAAAATTCTTAATGCCTTCTTTTTGCAAGGCAACATGAGTCCCCCAAAAGGGCATGTAGGGAGATACAAGAGACATAAACCCTGCCTTTGAGGTTCATGTTATGGGGACAAGGATTCATCCCACTGGATGAATCCAGCTTCCTAGGGAGCTGATGCTCTCCTTTCCATTCTCACTTTTCTGATTTCAATTTTCTACTCATGGAGATGCTCTGGGATATATTTCTGAAATCCCATCCTTTTTATTTACTCTTAGGTTTCATGAATGTGATAGTGGTGAAATATTTGAGAACAAAGTGGCTATTTAAGATGGACTAGGTCAAGAAGCAACAGTTAGAACCAGACATGGAACCACAGACTGGTTCTGAATTGGGAAAGGAGTATGTCAAGGCTGTATATTATCACCCTGCTTATTTAACTTATATGCAGAGTACATCATGCAAAATGTTGGACTGGATGAAGCACAAGATGGAATCAAAATGGTGGGGAAAATATCAATAACCTCAGATATGCAGATGACAACACCCTTATGGCAGAAAGTGAAGAACTAAAGAGGCTCTTGATGAAAGTGAAAGGAGGAGAGTGGCTGGCTTAAAAATTGGCATTCAGAAAGCTAAGATCATGGCATCTGGTCCCATCACTTTATGGCAAATAGATGGGGGAAACAATGGAAACAGAGAAAGACTTTATTTTTCTAGGCTCCAAAATCACTGCAGATGGTGATTGCAGCCATGAAATTAGAAGATGCTTCCTCCTTGGAAGAAAAGCTATGACAGACTTAGTGTATTAAAAAGCAGAGGCATTACTGACCAAGATCCATATAGTCAAAGTTATGGTCTTTCCAGTAGTCATGTATGGATGTGAACTGGACCATAAAGAAAGCTGAGTGCCAAAGAATTGATGCTTTTGAACTGGGGTGTTGGAGAAGACTCTTGAGAGTCCCTCGGACTGCGAGGATATCCAGCCAGTCAATCTTTAAGGAGATCAGTCCTGAATATTCATAGGAAGGACTGATGCTGAGACTGAAGCTCCAGTACTTTAGCCACCTGATATGAAGAGACACCTCATTAGAAAGACCCTGATGCTTAGAGAGATCAAAGGCAGGAGGAAAAGGGGACAACAGAGGGTAAGATAGTTGGATGGCATCACCAACTCGATGGACATGAGTTTGAGAAAGCTCTGGGAACTGGTGATGGGCAGGGAAGCCTGGTGTGCTGCAGTCCTTGCAGTTGCAGAGTTAGCCATGACTGAGTAAGCTGAACTGAAAACGGACCAGGAAGAGATAAAGGGCTGGGTATAGGTTACTTCACAAAGAGGTAATGGAATCATTTCTGTGATTCCAGAACAAAACAGAAATTGTACCACTAGGTTGACTGGCAAGAGAATGAGGAAGTTGCTCTTTCTAGATGAAGAATAAATGGACAAATTCATATCCCCTTACTTAACATTATTAAGGTGGTGGAAACTGCCTTATAGAAAGGAGTTTTTGATATGCGCTTCATCAAATTTCCCATGGCTTCTGGGTAACTAAAGGGCTTTATGAACAGGTTGTAGTTTCTATGTCCATTTAGGAGCAGGTAAAAATACAATTTTTCTATTATTCATGGCAGATAGAAGCTATCTAATGATTGGAAAAGGTCAGTTTTCATTCCAATCCCAAAGAAAGGCAATGCCAAAGAATGCTCAAACTACTGCACAGTTGCACTCATCTCACATGCTAGTAAAGTAATGCTCAAAATTCTCCAAGCCAGGCTTCAGCAATATGTGAACTGTGAACTTCCAGATGTTTAAGCTGGCTTTAGAAAAGGCAGAGGAACCAGAGATCAAATTGCTGATATCTGCTGGATCAGAAAGCAAGAGAGTTCCAGAAAAACATCTATTTCTGCTTTATTTACTATGCCAAAGCCTTTGACTATGGATCACAGTGAACTGTGGAAAATTCTGAAAGAGATGGGAATACCAGACCACCTGACCTGCCTCTTGAGAAACCTGTATGCAGGTCCAGAAGCAACAGTACGAACTGGACATGGAACAACAGACTGGTTCCAAATAGGTAAAGGAGTACGTCAAGGCTGTATATTGTCACCCTGCTTATTTAACTTATATGCAGAGTACATCATGAGAAACACTGGGCTGGAGGAAGCACAGGCTGGAATCAAAATTGCTGAGGGAAATACCAATAACCTCAGATATGCAGATGACACCACCCTTATGGCAGAAAGTGAAGAACTAAAAAAGCCTCTTGATGAAAGTGAAAGAGGAGAGTGAAAAAGTTGGCTTAAAGCTTAACATTCAGAAAACTAAGATCATGACATCTGGTCCCATCACTTCATGGGAAATAGACGGGGAAACAATGGAAACAATTATTTAACTTATATGCAGAGTACATCATGAGAAATGCTGGACTGGAAGAAACACAAGCTGGAATCAAGACTGCTGAGGGAAATACCAATAACCTCAGATATGCAGATGACACCACCCTTATGGCAGAAAGTGAAGAACTAAAAAAGCCTCTTGATGAAAGTGAAAGAGGAGAGTGAAAAAGTTGGCTTAAAGCTTAACATTCAGAAAACTAAGATCATGACATCTGGTCCCATCACTTCATGGGAAATAGACGGGGAAACAATGGAAACAGTGAAAGGCTATTTTTCGGGACTCCAAAATCACAGCAGATGGTGATTGTGGCCATGAAATTAAAAGATGCTTACTCCTTGGAAGGAAAGTTATGACCAACCTAGACAGCATATTCAAAAGCAGAGACATTACTTTGTCAACAGAGGTCCATCGAGCCAAAACGTTGGTTTTTCCAGTGGTCACGTATGGATGTGAGAGTTGAGCTATAAAGAAAGCGGAGTGCCGAAGAATTGATGCTTTTGAACTGTGGTGTTGGAGAAGACTCTTGAGAGTCCCTTGGACTGCAAGGAGATCCAACCAGTCCATCCTAAAGGAGATCAGTCTTGAGTGTTCATTGGTAGGACTGATTTTGAAGCTGAAACTCAGTACTTTGGCCACCTGATGCAAAGAGCTGACTCATTTGAAAAAACCCTGATGCTGGAAAAGATTGAGGGCAGGAGGAGAAGGGGACAACAGAGCATGAGATGGTTGGATGGCATCACCGACTCGATGGACATGGGTTTGGGTGGACTCCAGGAGTTGGTGATGGACAGGGAGGCCTGGCGTGCTGCAGTTCATGGGGTCGCAAAGATCAGACATGACTGAGCGACTGAACTGAATTCTTGTTTACTTATGGAAGTGAGGGGGTACATATTAAAGATAGAGGGGAACTTTCAGAGATAATCTAATTTACTCTTCTCATTTTATAGACATGAAAACAGAGGGCCTTGCCAGAGGGGGGCATTTATCAGATGTCCCATTGCTAATTCAGTTATAGGCAGGCACTGGAGTTTAGCTATCTTTATAAGTATACTTGAAACATTTTCCAGGATAGACTATGTTCTGGATCATAAAAGATACTCTAACTAGATTAAAATAATTGAAATCATACAAGTACATTCTCTAATCATAATGGGTTTAAAATAGAATTCAGTTACAAAAATTAGAGAAATCCCCAAACCCTTCTAAATAATCCATGTATCAAAGAATATCTCAAAGTAGGAAATATTTTAAACTAAATAAAAATGAAAATATAACATATTGAGATTTGCTTAATGCCACTAAAGCAGGAAATAAAGGGAAATTTATAGCATCAAATGCTTATATTAGAAAATAAGTGTTTCAGATGAATAATCTCAACTCCTATCTTAAGGAACTAGGAAAACAACAACAAAATAAACCGAAAGCAAACATAAAGGAAATAAATAAAGATAAAAGTAGAAGTTACCTGAAAACAGGACAAAACAAAAAAATCAATCAAATAAAAAACCTAGTTTTGGTAAATATTCATAAACTTGTGGACAAAGAATGTCACCTGCCATATCAGAGAAAATATAACACATTGAGATTTGCTTAATGCCACTAAAGCAGGAAATAAAGGGAAATTTATAGCATCAAATGCTTATATTAGAAAATAAGTGTTTCAGATGAATAATCTCAACTCCTATCTTAAGGAACTAGGAAAACAACAACAAAATAAACCGAAAGCAAACATAAAGGAAATAAATAAAGATAAAAGTAGAAGTTACCTGAAAACAGGACAAAACAAAAAAATCAATCAAATAAAAAACCTAGTTTTGGTAAATATTCATAAACTTGTGGACAAAGAATGTCACCTGCCATATCAGTAAACAAAAGATATTGAGGCCATCAAGCCATCAGCCACTGCAGCGTGAGGATACTCAGGATGAAAGAACATAAGATACTGGCCCAGATAGTTAAGGTGCATTCAAGGGAATGATTTCAATAAATCCAGACTCTTGCTGAGTTTATTTTCCATATAAAGGCATTGAGTTCACTAATGTGAGATGTCTGATTTTCCTTAATTAAAAGTAAATGTTTGGACTACCTGGTTTCTGTGCAAAAGCTTCAATATATCCTGATACCTCCCTCACCACTTTGGAAAATACTTCTCAGAGCTATCTGAGAGGCTGTCTCCATCACTTAAGACCTCAGTAAGTCCATTGAGTAACACATTCATTTTCAACTTTTAGTTTGCACAGTTCTTTTTCCCCGTCGACAATCTTACAGTAAGACTGCCAAAAGTGACAGGGAAAAAAAGAGGATGGTAATTGCTGCTTTTCAGATTTAGCAGTGAAAGTCCTGCATCCCAGGAAATTCCTCATTCATGAGCAATTTGAGATGGTTGGTCACCCTACAACAAATTACCTAGGGATGAAAAAGATATCACTGCAGACCCTGCAAAGAATAAGGGAATACTAAAACAACTCTAGAGATAGAAACTCAACCAATTCAGATGAAATGGACTTTTAATAGTTCTTTGAAAATAACAAATTATAAAAACTCACCCAAAAGGAATCAACTTGAATAGCCTGATAAGTACTAAATAGATTGAATTTTTAGCTAATGAGTGACTTTCTGTAAAAGAAATCTCCAGGCCTAAATAGTTTCAGTGGCACATTTTATCAATCATTTAAAGAAGAAATAGCACCAATTTTATACTCTCTTCCAAAAAAAATAGGAAGGAATATTTCCTATCTATTGTATGATTACTTAATTACTCTGATTTCAAAGCTAGGAAAAAGATTAGAAGAAAACTATAGACCAATATCCCTTATGAACACAGGTGCAAAATTTTCCAGTGAGGTATTATAGAATTAAATCCAGCACATTCTATCTATCTATCACCCATCTACCTATTTATCTGTCTCATTATGATCAAGTGGATTTTATCCTGGTAATGCAAGAAGACTGATTCAATCTTCAAATACAAATCAGTGCAATCTACCATATTAAAAATATAAAGAAGGAAAACCATATGATCATACAGTCTTTTTTCTTATTGCACTAGCTGAATTTCAGTGCCATGTTGACTAGGAATGAGGAGAGTAATCCCAGTCTTATTTCTGATCTTAGAAGGAAACATTCATTTTTTCACCAGTAAGTATGATGTTAGCAGTACAGTTTTTTTAACATAGCTTTTTCTTATCAGGTTGAAAATATTACTATTTCTAGTTGATCAAAAATTTGTATCATGATTGCTGCATTTTGTTAAAGATTTTTCTTCATTAGTTGGTATGATTGTGACTCTTTGTGAGTTCATGGACTGTAGCCTGCCAGGGTCTTCTGTCCATGGAATTTTCCAGGCAAGTATATAGGAGCAGATTGCCATGAGCAGGTTGCCATTTCATACTCCAGGGGATCTTTCTGGCCTGGGGATCATACTACATCTCTTTGTGCCTCCTACACTGATAGGCAGATTCTTGACCACTGTGCCATGACTCCCCGCCAAAAGACAAAGACAGAAAGAAATATTAGTCCAACCAAAACAATTTTGCAAAAGAAACAGTTCAACCCTAAAGACTTCACACAAAAACTACTAGAACGGATCAATGATTTCAGCAAGGTAGCAGGATACAAGATTTCTATAAATCTGTCACACTTAACACTAACAATGAAATATGAGAAAGGGAAAGTTAAAAAAAATCCTTTTAAAATCACAACCAAAAAAATAAAATATTTAGGAAGAAGCCTAACCTAAGAGGTAACAGACTTATACAGGTATAACTATAAAACATAGATAAAGGAAACTGAAGATTATCCAAAGAAGGAAAGATATTTCATGCTTTTGGATTGGAAAAGTATTGTTAAAATGGCCATACTACACAAAGCAATCTACAGACTTAATGCAATCCTTATCAAGTTATCCATGAAATTTTTCACAGAACTAGAACAAACAATCTTAAAATTTATATGGAGCCACAAAAGACCCAGAATTGCCAAAGAAATGCTGAGGAAAATGACAAAACCTGGCAGCACACCCTCCTAGGCTTCAGGCAGTGCTACAAAACTGTAACCAAAACAGCGTAGCACTGGCTCAGAAACAGACGTGACTCGACGGAAGAGAAGGGAGAGTCTGGAAGCAAACCCATATGCTGCTGCTGCTGCTGCTGCTAAGTCGCTTCAGTCGTGTCCAACTCTGTGCGACCCCATAGATGGCAGCCCACCAGGCACCCCCGTCCCTGGGATTCTCCAGGCAAGAACACTGGAGTGGGTTGCCATTTCCTTCTCCAGTGCATGACAGTGAAAAGTGAAAGTGAAGTCGCTCGGTCGTGTCCGACTCTTAGTGACCCCATGGACTGCAGCCTACCAGGCTCCTCTGTCCATGGGATTTTCCAGGCAAGAGTACTGGAGTGGGGTGCCATTGCCTTCTCCGACAAATCCATATACCTACAGTTAATTAGTCTTCGACACAAGAGGCAAGAATATACAATGAAGAAAGACGGTCTCTTCAGCAAGTGGTGTTGAGAAAGCTTGACAGCTGCATGTAAATCAATGAAGTTAGAACACTCCCTCACACCATACACAAAAATAAATTCAAAATGATTTAAAGACTTAAATATAAGACATATACCATAAAGCTCCTAGAAAAGAATTTAGGCAAAATATTCTCTGACATAAATCATAGCAATGTTTTCTTATGTCAGTCTCCCAAGGCAATAAAAATAAAAGGAAAAATAAATGAGTGGGACCTAAGCAAACTTATAAACAAAGGAAATCACAAATAAAAAAACAACCTATGGACTGAGAGAAAATTCTTGTATTTTTTCTGAGAAGGGATTAATTTCCAAAATACACAAACAGCTCATATGGCTCAATAACCAAAAATAAATAAACAAATAAATAAAATAAACAACCCAATCAAAACACGGGCAGAGGACCTAAATAATCCACAGACATCCAGATGACCAACAGGCACAAGAAAAGATGTTCAACATTGGTAATTAGAGAAAAGCAAATTAAAACTATAATAAGATACCACCTCACGTGGGTCAGAATGGTCCTCATCAAAATGTCTACAAATAAATCCTAAAGAGGGTGTGGAGAAAAGGGAAACTTCCTACACTGTTGGTGGGGAAGTAAGTTGATGCAGCCACTATGGAGAACAGTATAGAGGTTACTCAAAAAACTTAAAAATAGAGTTATCATGTGATCCAGCAGTCCCACTCCTGGGCATATATCCAGAGAAAACTTTAATTTAAAAATATATGCACCCCAGTGTTCACAGCTACACTATTTACAACAGCCAAGACATGGAGACAAACTAAGTGTCCAACAGATGAATTTATAAGGAAGATGTGGTATACATGTACAATGAAATGTCACTCTGCCATAAACAAGAGTAAATAATGCCATTTGAAACAACATCAATGGACCTAGAGATTATCACGCTAAGTAAGTCAAACAGAAAAAAAAATGATATCACAGACTCACAGACATAGGAATAAACTTATGGTTACCGAAGGGGTAAGGTTAAGGGAAGGGATAAATTAGTAGTTTCAGATTAGCAGAAGCAAAATACTATATATAAAATGAGAAAAATGACAAGGCCCTACTACATAACACAGGGAACTGTGTATATAATATTATAATACATAATATATAGTATATATATTACTATACATAATATATAATACATAATATAATATAGTAGAAAAGAATCTGAAAAATAGTATGTCTCTGTAACTGAATCAACTTTGCTCTACACCAGATACTACACAACACTATAAATAAACTATACTTCAGTAAAAGTGAATAAAGTTTGAGGAATCACACTATATTATTCTAAGACTTACTATACAGCTATAGAAATCAAGGTAGTGTAGTGCTGGTGAAGAGGTGCGCAACAGAGCAGTGAGACAGCATAGAGAGACCAGAAATAGATTTACGCAAATATGATCAACTGATGCTTGAACAGGTTCAGAGGCAATACTAAGGAGAAAACATCTTTTCAGCAAATAGTGTTGGAACAACTGGATGTCTATGTGCCAAAAAAAAAAAAAAACCACCCTCAACCTAACCTTCACACTTGTATGTGTGTGCTCAGTCATTCAGTTGGATTGTAGCCTGCCAAGCTCCTCTCTCTATGGGATTTTTTCCAGGCAAGAATACTGGAATAGGTTGCCATTTCCTATTCCAGGGGGTCTTCCTGACCCTGGGATGAAACCCAACTCTCTTACATCTCCTGCACTGGCAGACAGATTCTTTACTACCACACCACATGTGAAGCCCCATAACCTTCATACCTAAGTCAAATTGATCACGGATCTAAGTGTGAAACATAAAACTATAGAACTTTTATAGGAAAACATTGGAGAAAGTCTTCGTGACCTGGGATAGACAAAGAATCCTGGATATAACACCCAAAGCATGATACACAATAGAAAATAATGATAAATTAGACTTCAATCAAAATTTAAAAGTTTTGCTCTAATATTAACAGAATGAAAGTACATACCACACACTAGGGTAAAATATTTGTAAATCACATATAACGGTCTTGTATGTACAGTGTATAAAAACAGTCACCCTCCTAGGTATTTTCCCTAAAGAAATAAAAACTTTTGTTTACGCAGCTCTATTGAAAGTTGACCAAAGCTGGAAATCATCCATTAAAAGATGAATCACTAGCAAACTATGATTATGTCCACACAATTGAAGTTTACTCAGCAACAAAAAAGAACTGAATCTATTGATACTTGTAACAATCCGCATCTTCTTCAAGACATCTTGTTAAATCAAAAAAGCCACTATGGAAAGATTATCCATTGTATTATTCCATTATATGATATTCTTGCAGAGAAGGAAATGGCAACCCACTCCAGTATTCTTGCCTGGAGAATCCCAGGGATGGGGGAGCCTGGTGGGCTGCCGTCTCTGGGGTTGCACAGAGTCGTACATGACTGAAGTGACTTAGCAGCAGCAGCAGCATGATATTTTTGAAAGGGCTAAAGCATAGTGACAGAGAACAGGTTATAGGTGGTGTGGAGGTGTGATTACAAAGATAACAGAAGCCACTATTTTGAGGATGACAGAACTATTCTGTATATAGACTGTGGTAGTAGTTATTGAAATTAATATATATGTTAAAATCCATAGAACTGTACATACATTGTGTTAATTTTTAAAAATCAACATAGTAATAGACATTATTTAACTGCTTCCAATATATAAACTTGGATAAAACTCAATCTCAAATGCTGAAAAGATTATAGGATTATTAGAGAGGATCATGGAATCCAGTCCCATCACTTCATGGTAAATAGATGGGGAAACAATGGAAACAGTGACAGACTTTATTTTTGGGCTCCAAAATCATTGTAGATGGTGACTGTAGTCATGAAATTAAAAGACACTTGCTCCTTGGAAGAAAAGCTATGATCAACCTAGACAGCATATTAAAAAGCAGAGACATTACTTTGCCAACAAACATCCATCTAGTCAAGACTATGGTTTTTCCAGTGGTCACATACAGATGTGAGAGTTGGACTATAAAGAAAGCTGAATGCCAAAGAACTGATTCTTTTGAACTGTGGTGTTGGAGAAGACTCTTGAGAGTCCCTTGGACTGCAAGGAGATCCAGCCAGTCCATCCTAAAGGAAATCAGTCCTGAATATTCATTGGAAGGACTGATGTTGAAGCTGAAACTCCAGTACTTTTTGGCCACCTGATGTGAAGAACTGACACCTTGGAAAAGACCTTGATGCTGGGAATGACTGAAGGCAGGAGGAGAAGGGGATGACAGGAGGAGATGGTTAGATGGCATCACCAACTCGATAGACATGAGTTTGAGTAAGCTCTGGGAGTTGACGATGGACAGGGAGGCCTGGTGTGCTGCAGTCCATGGTGTTGCAAAGAGTCGGACATGACTGAGTGACCGAACTGAACTGAGAGAAGAAAGTAGGTGTTAACCTGTTAAAACAGCCATTTTCCTTAACACACGACACAGGAAAAAGATGGAAAAGAGTAAAGCATGATTCTAAACTTATTAGAACTCATTGGCATTTCAGTTAGGAGCTGTTTTGACCACAATCATTTAAACACAGTAGGGACCTCAGCCTTCTATTTTTGTACCACAATCATTTAAACACAGCAGGGACCTCAGCCTTCTATTTTTCTACTCCTTCATCCTTAGCATACAGTATACCTCCTTAGGGTCACCTCCCAGGTCTTAGCTGATAGACTTCCAACCAGTTTGTTTACCTTCCAGTGGAACAAGAACCATGAAGGGGAGGATTTGCCAAAACCTTTCAACTGGGTCAAGTGCTTTTAATGAGTTTTCTTTGGGGATGCATATATACTTCCTCTCCTTGGCCAGATCTTAGTCACATGGGTAGCCCAATCTGCAAGGAAAGTTGGGAAATGCAGTCTTTTAGCTGGGCCCAATGCAGCCCAGGATAAGATCAGAGTTGTCACTAGTGAAGGAGGGGAATGGATGCTGGGTAGTCAGCTAGTAGTCTCTGCCCTGGTGTAGCAGTAGGTCCTCCCCATGGGAGTGAGGGTTAATTTGATCATGAGGAAGGGTGGGCCGAAAGGCAGTTTGCAATAGCTCAGAGAAGAAATTGTCTTTCAGGGGAATTATCTGTCTGAACATGTGGCAGAGAACAATGGTGCCTCAGTAAAAATCCCTTTACTGGGAGGACTGTCAATAAGACCAAGAGAAGATCCTCTTCAAACTGTCAGGACTTTAGAATAAGAACAGTCTTCTGTTTCTGGAAGCTTCCAGGAAGAATTACAAGTTGTACCCCCATGTGACTAGGTCTTGCTTGAGTCGAGGACACATGAGGTCACCTTCTGCCTCGCAGATAAGGTAGGACAACCTAGCAACCAGGACTAAAGGCTGGGTGGTCACTCAGGATTTCACACACCAGAGTGAGCATGAGCTTCCAGTAGCTCTTCCCTGACCCACTTCTGTGGAATTTGGAACTTATTTCCTCTCCCCTGTGGTGACGCAGCTGGTGACGCAGCTGGCCTTAGGGAGGGACACAGGCATTCACAATGCTGAACTTTGTTGCCATCTTCCAGGACTCCATTCTTGGCAGTCTGTTAATGCTGTTTCCTGGAAAAACTGTGTCTCCTGTTTGCATTCTCTTCTCTTCCCCAGCTCAGCCTCTCCTTTTCAGTTGTGTCTTTACTTCGAATCTTTTCCCTCCCACTATGCTGTTGTGATGGCAAGTAAAATACGGAAAAATACATGTGTATTAGGCAGGGCTCTCCAGAGACACAGAACCAATAGGAAATAAATAAATATATTTTAATGTATATAAAATTAGACTTCCTGGTTGTCACTGATTAAGAATCCACCCACCAAGGGGGGCAACATGGGTTCAAGCCCTGGTCTGGAAGATTCCACATACTTTGGGGGCACTAAGCCGTGTGCCACAACCACTGAACCTGAGCTCTAGAGCCTGTGTACCCCACAAGGAAAGCCACCGCAATGAGAAGCCCGGATGCCGCAACTAGACAGTATTCTCCGCTTGCCACAACTAGAGAAAGGCTGCACACAGCAACAGAGACCCAGTGCAGCCAGAATAAAGAAATATTTTAAAAACATATGAGAGGTCGGACATACCTGGACATGCATGGCCATGTTCAGATGGCTGAGGCAGAAAGCCCCAGAACCCACCCCCACCCAGACAGAAACTAGGAGGCGGACCAACATCCTGGATACGGAACTCATGACCTGGCCCAATGAAGGACTGGCACAAAGCCCACCAGCACCAATCAGCAACGTGGCCCCTGCGTTTACCGTAGATGGAAAAAACCCGGCTTGAACACTAGCCCCAGCTATAAAACCTTCCTCCCAGCCACCGTCCCTCACAGACTCCCACTGTTCCAACCCCTGATACCTCACTCCCAGGAGTTCTGCCCGAGAGCGAACGCGCGATAAAAGCCTTTTGTTAGCAGTCCCTAGAAGTGGCTTTTCTTCCCGTGGCGTTTCTTACAATATACATATGAGAAATTGACTCTCGTGATTATGGAGGCAAGGAGTCCCATAGCTTGCCATCTGGAAGCTGGGGGACAAGGGAAGCCAGTGGTGGAGATCAATGCAAGTCTGAAGGCTGGAGAACCAGCAGTACTGACCTCCAAAAGCGGGAAGAGAGAAGTATCTGGGCTCAGGCAGAGCCCTCCTCCACCTTTCGGTCTTTTTCAGGTCCTTAAGAGAATTGATGATGCCCAGCTGTGCTGATGAGGCTACCGGCCTGCCAATTCAGATACTAATCTCTTTTAGAAACACCTTCAAGGATGCACCTAGAAATAGTTTCCCCAGCATGCATGGTTATTGCTACCCACAGAAGATGGGGGCTATTAGTTTAGGACAAACAGCACTACACACTTCAGGTGGCCCAAACGCATCAGTGTTTATAAAATTGTAGATGAACTGTTCTAACTTCGAGATCTTTCTTCTTCATCTGATCTGCTAATCCATTGCCCACCACTGCTGCCCAGGTGTAAACCCTTCTTCTTGCAGGGATCATCAGTAACCGTTTATCAGGCCTCGTTAGGATCAGGTTTACCACTCTTTAATTTGTCTCCACTGCTGTTGCCAGCAGAGAAGGCAATGGCACCCTACTCCAGTACTCTTGCCTGGAAAATCCCATGGACAGAGGAGCCTGGTAGGCTGCAGTCCGTAGGTCACTAAGAGTTGGACACGACTGAGCGACTTTACTTTCACTTTTCGCTTTCATGCATTGGAGAAGGAAATGGCAACCCACTCCAGTGTTTTTGCCTGGAGAATCCCAGGGACGGAGGAGCCTGGTGGGCTGCCGTCTATGGGGTCGCACAGAGTCGGATACGACTGAAGCGACTTAGCAGCAGCAGCAGCTGTTGCCAAAGAGATTATTTTAACACGCAACCAAATTAAAATCATTCAGTAGCAGTATTTCCCAACCAAGGAATGTTGCAAATGTCCTAGGGGGTTATGCCCTTAAAGATTTTTTATTTCCTGTATCAGATTCTGTTTTTCGGAACTTGAAATATGAATGTTAGAATTACTCAGTTATTCCCACCTGTGAAAGTAGAAGCATTTGCTCCCCTCTGAGAGGGTGTGCACTGTGGTTAATAAGACGGGAAGAAGGAAAACTCTCTTGAAGCAATTATTCTCTGGGATATCAGGGGACCATTGATAGCCACAGTGGGAGTTTTAGCTGGTACACTATTTTAAGTTGTTTGTATTTTTGGTTATATATTTTAAAATTTATACCCATAATGGATTAATGGCTAAAGATGGGACAAATTTAGGTTCATATGTCAAAATGCAACAAACGAATTGTAAAAAAAAAACAACACCATTAAAAGAGCATTCTCTAAATCTCTTCAAGATGATTTCATCAAATCTAGAAGTTTCAGTAATATAACAACACTTGTTATATTGCATATCATAGCATTTCTGATACTTGTGACTGTTACATGTAATCTCATGTCTAGTTTACTTGGTATAAAGATCATTAATACCTACAAAGTGTTCTTAGTTAGAAGACCTGGGAAAGGGCAGCCTGAAGCCCTTTCCTAATTTCACCATTTAGAAACAAACATGAATGTTTCAAAAATAAACCAGCTGATATTTTTTTTTCATAGCAAAGGCAAGCATTCCAACATTAGGTCATGAAAGCAGTTTTAATCTATTTTTGCTACTGTAAAATGTAGTCAAAACCATTCTATATTAGGTGTGCTCAATCTCAAAATACACCCACAATACAAGATGTTAATGGTAAATGTACTGGTCAAGAAATTGTACTTTTACTTACATAATTAACAAGGTAAATTAAGAAGCATGTGTTGCCTATTAGTGGAACAGAAGAAATTTGACTTCTTAAATATTATTAGATAGTTATTAAAAGTGACTGTTGTAATATAGTCTGTAATCTACTGCCCTAAAACTATTTTTTGACTCAAATATGTTTCTTTATGGCAATCCACTCCAGTATTCTTGCCTGGAGAATCCCATGGACAGAGAAGCCTAGTAGGTTACAGTCCACGGGGTTGCAAAGAGTCGGACACGACTGAGTGACTTCACCTCATCTTATGTCATGTGTAAATGACATTAGATTTTTAAAATCCTCCAAGAGAATTATAAGCTTATCTATTTTATCTCTTTGAGAAGCATTCAAGGGTCATAACTAGACCTTTTAGTATGACACATTAGCCTTCTGAGACTTGGTTGATAACATTGCTGTCACTCATGAATGCATACTACCTCTTGGCTATCTCAAACCATTGGAAGTTCCCCCAAACATGTCCTCAAATTCTGGGTTTTTGCATGTGCTTCTTTCTGCCTGAGATGTTCTTGCATCATTGTTGAACTATTTTTGAACCAAAAGAAGCATTTCTTGTTTAATCCTTGAGATCAATTTATCTCTAAACATTTCCCTTTTTGAAAGTCAGGAAGAGTTAGATGTCACTTTTTGTGTTTCCAAACCATCTTTTCATAATCCATATAATTATCAGGAAGTTTTGTAAGTAGTTGAGTAATTCTCTGTCTCTCCCACTAGACTATGAGTTCTTGGTGGTGGGGGTTTTGTCTTATTCATGTTTACATCCCCTGGGCACAAAATTTGACTCTCAAGAAGTGTTTAAAATGATGTTCCATAAGGTGACCCCCATCAAGAAAGGCTTAATTATATTTTTAAAATTCTGTTTAGAAAACTGGAAAGTATAAATGTATTTTGGGGAAAAAAAACCTCAAATGACTGAAACAGAAACAAAAATGTTGATATTTCCAAAGATGCTCTCTCAAATCTTCAGGGCGCTGAGCTTTTTGCAGAACTCAGTCCCTAAGGGATCCTAGGTACACAGGCTATGCTTAGAATCACCCTTTTTTTCACACATGAGCTCAGCTGTGTCTATCTGATGGCTGTGTCCCAGGTTGGTCTTTTATCCCTCACACTGGCTTTTACTTTCTTTTGGAGTGGGCCCTATTGCTGGGGTGAATGAGGTAAAGGCAGAAAAGGACACAGGAGTGGGCTGTTATTGTCATAAGATGTTAGTGTCTCACCAGGAAAGAGGCCCTCAGAGGAGTGAGTCCACATATGTAAGCACAAGAGATAACATTTAATTTCATTTCAGAGAAATCCTGAGAAAAACTACAGGAAAGCAGTGGTTATTCTCTCTTCCTAGCCCAGGAATCAAGAGGATGCACGTGAAAGCCTCCTCATTTCTCATAAATCAGGGCCAGGTGGATCTGCTGGGAGTCCTCTCTCTATTCCTGAAGACTGTCAGGAAATTTCTAATTAATATTCTGAAGGTGCTCTAATTCTTTTTTGGAATCTTGTTTGAGCAAACCTCGAAGGATGAGGAAACAGAGAAGCCTTCCAAGTGGACCTTCTCTGTTCGAAAGGGCCCAGTGCATTTTGGCAGCTTCACTCCAACCCTTCCCTGAAGGAGTGCAGGTTAAGTGGGGTGCCCTTGTACCTTCCAAGAGTTCAATTATTTAACCCAGGTGCAGGTGATTTGGCTTTAGGCAGTTGGAACAAAAGCAATCTGATCAGAGGTAATTTGGCCAGTAAGATAACTTTGGTAAAAAATGAATGCTTTTGACCATTGGTTTTATGTATTAATCATTCTGGCAGACTAGGAGGGAGGTCTTGCAACCCTTAATGTGTTGTTGGCGCTTTTTTTTTTTTTTTTTTTTTTCTCCTCTCCCTGTCTTTTTTTAAGTGCAGTAAGTTGTTTTTTTTTTTTTATTCTTTGGATATTTTATTTTGGAGTTAATTTTCAAAAATTTATTCCAGCTTTGCACTGTATATGATAATGAAAAATTAGAAACATTTTAAGTGCCTAGTGAAAGAAAATTAGTTGAAATAAACCTCATGTCCAACAATAGGTGGATTGCTTAAACATGTTACAGTATATTTCAAAGATCTATGAAAATCCCCAATGATTCCCCCAAATTAGCTATTTTTCAGGACTCAGACCTAAGGGATACAGATATATAACTCACTCTTATAAAAAAAGACATATGGACACACACAGGAAAAGAATCTGTAAGTTGTATGCTTTGGTGATTGCCTCTAATAGGTGGATTTATATGGGAATACTTTACAGCTTCATTTCTATGTTTTATTTTTAATGAATAGCTATTGCCTTTTTAATATGAAAAATAATTCGAGAAACTTAATAAAATAAATTATAAGGATGACCTGGAATTTTTGTGCTTTGGGGGTGTGGTGGAGACTTGCAGCTGGCTACATCGTCATCAGGTTATTTGAGGCAGCAGTGCGCTCAGCCAGCGGGCTGCCTCTCCCAGCCTCCCCTGTAGCTGCACGGGCCTTGGGACTGGGTTTTGACCTCAGCAGAGGGCCTACATGACCTTTCTAGAACATCTCCTTAAAAGGGGTGGAGTGGGCCCTTGGCATTCCCATCTTCTGTCCTCTGCCTGAACTTGAATATGATGGTTGACACTCCAAGAGCTAAGGCCAGGGATAACGGACTGAAAATGAACTAAACAATTAAGGAAAAAAACAGCAAACTTCCCTCGCCAAAACATGAAAATATTTAGAAAAACAGAAATTCATAGAGACTGCAAAATCACCACCCCCTCTGCAAAAGCACCAGAATTGTTCTTTTTTTTTTTTTTTCTAAGTTAGCAACTGGAGATACTTATGTAACAGGATGAAGATAGGTGCCAGGTGGGAGTGTTTTCTCATATTAGTTGGAACTGATAACTAACTTTACTGCTGAAAACAAAACCTCAAGTTTCCCCACAATGTAAGAGCAGAGAATGGCCAGCCATTGGGGATGGCAGCTTTGCAGAATGACTGGCTAAGAGGCGATACTTTCAGCCCATACCACCACCAACTCCAACCTCCCAGCATCCCTATGACCCCATCCTAGATGCCCACACCATCTCCTAGTATAGGACTTTGAGGGAAGGAGAAGGTGTTTTAAATAGGAAAATATGAAGAACAGAGATGTCTTGTTTTTCTAATGCCCCTTGTGGGGACTGGGAGTAAGCTCCAAGACAAGCGGAAGGGGCAGGAACTGGAGTCATTTGTACAACTCGGGAGTGTCTTCAAGAAAGGCGGACTGATATCTCCTCTTCTGATTAGGAAGAAAGAGCCCTGGGAGGGATGATGAGAAGGGATGACTGGACCAAGTGGGAACAAGGGTCATCCCTTTAAATGTCCCACTCCTAGAAGTATAGAAAAGAGATTCTACTTGTGTCAGCAGATTCAAGTGTTATGAGCCTCTTTGAAATGATGAGGTGGGAATAGGGCTCACCAAGGGACATCAGAGAAAACAGCAAAAGCCTAGGCCTCACATGAGCATAGTTCAGGTTGCCCATGGGGGTCATCCTAAGGATGAGGTCACCCCTCTTTAGGGATCCTAGACACCCTGAGAAACTGTCGCACATTACTAAAGCCTGTTGAGATGGTCACCCAATCACCCATCCATACCTAGACCATGGAAAACTCCTTCCAACAAACCATGGCAGATGAATACGTCCACGAGGCCTTTCTGGAAATAGTGTCATTTTCCTGTTCTCTCCTCCCACCCCCATACTGGAGGGAAAAAAGGAGTGGGTGTATCAGGGAGAACTGACCATACCCCCATTACATTTCAACTAGCCTGGGCTTGGTGGGGGAGGGGAGGATGGGGAGCTTTGAATTCAGTGTGAAATGGAATCGATAAGTTGTGTCCAAATCTTTTGTGACCCCATGAATTGTAGCCCGCCAGGCTCCTCTGTCCATGAGACTTCAGGCAAGAATACTGGAGTGGGTTGCCATTTCCTTCTCCAGGGGATCTTCCCAACCCAGGGAAGGAACCTGCATCTCCTGCATTGCAGGCAGATTCTTTACCACCATGAAATGGAAAATTTCAAATAAATAAGACTGAACTTCAAGAATTAAAAGGAGATGACTTTGAGAATTGAAAGTAATTGAATAGCTAGAGGCTTTAAAGGAAATGTCAGTAAGGAAGTTCACTTCTCTAGTAGGAAGGGGTGTTCCATAGAGCCCGGTAAAGAGGGGGCCTATTTCATGTTTCCACTCCAATGTGGGATTTCCCCTCATTAAATCAATTATACTCCTTTTCAAAAAAAAATATCCAATTGACTATATTGTTTCATACCATCCCAAAGGCTAGACAGGATATTGTAATGAGGTGGTCACACAGCACAGGTATGGAAGAAAGTTCTGGAAAGCCATCATGTGTTATGATGTGCTAGATACACTTTTTGAACCATTTTGGATCCTCTTGATCTCACCTGCCCCAGGGACCCTTGACCACTTGACTGTTCCAGGAAACATTTTCTCAGGGCCTCGGTCCCCTTCTGGAGAGCCCAAGCCCATAACCTCTTGGCCTTTTGCTCTACCAGACTCCTAACTCCTGCCATGGGGCATCCCTGCTGGTGGGGAGCCCCAACTCTGCCCTGAGGTTTGCTGGGGTTCCAAGGAATGGCCCACAAGTAGTCACCTAATAGGAGATGGACACATTCTCCTTTCCTCCAGGGACAGGCTGCCTTGAGCTACAGTTTACAGTACCCTTTGCAGGGGGAACCTTTAAGCAGTCACATCTGACACCAACGACCCCCACTTTCCATGCCTCACCCCTCTTCTCCCCACTCCCACTTCCTGGGGATCGTATTCTTTAATAAGGAGCAGTATATGAGCCTCTGCCTCAGGCCCTGCTTCTGGGCAACTCAGACAGGGATAGGTGTGCAAACTGCCTGGACTTTCAAAATATTACTCCTCTGGTTCCTGTGCTACATTTGCCTTGAGAATCGGCTTGAATATTGTGTTAGCACCAAAGATGCTGCCAGTTAAAGGCAGGCGATGGACCAAGTGCCCACTGTCTGCCAGGAGAAAGTGGAATCAGACATGCTCTTAGACACCAACTCCAGAGTGCTGACCAGGACTGGACTGTGGTTCCAGGGGAACGTTCCCAAACGGAGGAAAAAAGCATCCTTCACTTTGCAAATGGAGTAAGATGAAGATGACAGTCATAGGGGAAACAACCATGCTCTCTAGACATTGTCACTATCTGTGGCCCCTGCAGAGACTAAAACGGAACCTGACAGGCTTTCCCAACAATGGAGAATGACATTTTCTGATGTGCTAAATTAAAAGCAAAGTATCCACTTTGAAAGCGAGAACAGTGTTCCAGCTACAGAATGCCTCCTAAGGAAATGAGGCAAACCTTTGACTAAAACCCCCCAAACCATTGGGTCACCTATCAAAACTTGACCCCGTGTGGTTTACCAAAAGAACGAGCTGCTAAACTCCAGGCCAGGGTCTGCGAAGAATCGTGCAGTCAGTTGGTGGTGGAAGGATACCACAGTCACTCCTGTGTGATGAAAGGCAAAACCCTCTCTACAGATGTTTAGCCTTTCTTTCCCCTCTCATTCAACTATTTGCCCTTTTTCAAACCAAACTAAAGAAAGCTGGGTAAGAGTCAGGATAACAATGACGTGAGTCTCATTCACCTCCAACATGGGAGGAAAATAGAATGGAGAGTCCTCAGTGTGAGTAAGGGGCAAGTTGACACCCTCCCTAGGAGATGGCCGAGGCTGCTGGGGAGCAGGGGTCGGGGGTGATGCTTGCTAATGACCCTTGAGCACTATCAGGGTAACCAAAGAAGTAGTTTAAGAGGTTGATGCTAGACATCTGGGCAGTCTCAGAATTCCCCCAGAGTGGGGGGCTTCATGCCTTCCTCACTGAGTGAGGTGTCAGATATCTCTGTGTATGTTCTGGCTTGGTGTTCAGAAAGGACCCCAAAGCTGCCACAAGTCCCCAGAAAAATTCTGAGATGGGGGCCTTGGCTGCTGTCACTGCCCAGTTCCTGCGGTCCCCTGGCCCAGAACATCTGGAGGAGGCCACTTGCAGGCAGCAATGCCACCCAGCGGCCCAGAGGAGTGGCAGCCAGGGTCCTGCCCCCTCCGGTATGTTCCCAGGACACCAAGACTGTCCCTGCAGATTGCCCAGCTAAGGGCTGTGCGAAGGACAAAGTGAGCCTCATTTAGTGGCCCCAGGCCTCCCACCTGGGTCACTGTGTAAGGTGGACGTAGTTTGACCCTTGTACCTCTGTGAGGTGGAATGGGTTATTTACAAGTCCTCCTGGGAAGAGGGATAATGCAGTAGGGAGGCGGGAGCATGGAAGAAGTCAGATCATCTGCCCACCAGTTCTGCTAGCTTTCCCATCCCCCAGGGCGTCCGCTGACCTCTGGATGGGAAAAGAACAGTGGAGGGAAAACTTTCACGGCTGACCCGGCTCCTGAGGAACATGCTTCCTGCGGGCTGAGGAGCTGGTTGGCGAGTGAGTCTGGGGGTTACCTGCATGCTTGAACCAGGCAACATGCTCTCAAAACAATGATGGGGAAAGGGAATGAAGGAAAATCCCAAACCAGACCATTTCCCCCAGGATCTTCCACTCCTACAAAAGGAGGCCAACCCAAGCTATAGGAGTGGCTGATAGAAGTTAGGATGCCTGCCGAAGACTCCAGATTCCTTGTCTTGTTAGTCCTGATGACTTCAGTATTCTTTCCTCCTGTTCGCACCCAGTGACCACCCTCCTTCACACCACTGTGTATACCCAAGGTTTACTCCTTAGCTCTGGGCCCTGATGTTTTTCTGAGAGTTAATTCTCAAGAAGCTCACTCCTCCAACATCACCTCTGTGGACTCCTCTAAACCATCTCTAACTCCTGACCACCTAGGACCATTCCCCCTTGGATGCTCCTGAGACCCAAGTGTCACCAACAAACTCAGAACTGGCTGTGCCGCGCCCTGAACACCATCTCCTCCACCCACCACGTTTGGCTGGCCATCAAGGTCAGGTGACTTCCTTCTTCCCCTTCCTCTTTGCTCTTCCTCCATCTTTTGCCCTGACCCAGGTCTCCATCCTCTCACTCTTGAGTTACTGTCAGGGGACTTAACGGCTGCATTCTTTCCTCTCCAGCTCATTTCTCAGCTCGCCGTTGGATGAATCTTCGGGCGCATCTTTTCCCCTGTGCTCTCAGCCACTTAACATCCAAACGTCCAACCACCACCACTTCCCCGTGCAGCAGATCTGAGTCTGACTTTCTGGGAGCGGAGGGGTGGGGCAGATGAGCGGGGAGGTGAGGGAGCAGGAAGGTAAGTATTCTTCCTCGACAAGCTTTCCCCGGAGCTGACCGTGGGCAGCCGCCCAGCAGGGCTCCGGCTCTGGTTTCAGCTGAGGTTTATTCTGTTCTAACTACAAGCAAACACAATACCACCCCCACTCCTTAGCCGCTAACTCCTGTACTCTCACTCAGAGGAGCTGAAAAACGAGCAGTTTGCCACACTCCCGCCCACAGGATCGGGTAAAAGAAGAATCGATTCGGTGACTCAGGGCTTCCTTCTCCCACTGACAGTCCCACCCTCTTGCCCGTGGTGCGCACAATTTCCCGGGGTTAGGTTTCCGCGATCCACGTGGCATGGCTGGATTCTCTGATCAAGAGGGAGCAGGAATGATCCCCTTTCTGTCCTGTGCTATGAAATGCGTCCTTTTCTCCTCCTGGAGTCTAATCTGGTTTAAGGGGTGCTCCCGTTAAGGGGTGCTCCGCGACGCGCTGTCATGGACCCGGATGTCTAATCATTTCTTTTGTATCAAAGTCCCAGGGCTTTCTTGGTTTAAAAGGGAATTTTTAATCTCATGCTGTAAGTGGTTAGAACCTAGCAAAACTGAAAAGAAAGTATGTGTAAATGTAGATAATATATTGCAAAACCTAACAGAAATGAGGTGCTTTGTTGTTGTTGTTGTTGTTGTTGTTGTTTATTCGGCAGTTTGTTTTGTCCTGGCCACAGCTCCCTTCCTTGAGGGATGCTGATTCAGAATCTATTTATTAGAGTCCTACCAAAACTTTGCTTCTGTCTGGGTTTTGTACCATTTAATCAGACATTTTGGGAACAGCTGTTCATTTTTCTGGATGTCGTCCACTTCACAGTTAATTCTATTTTCTGCCCTCCAAAGATCCCTTGTCTGGATTCTTAATTCTTCAATGAGCCGGGGGTTTAAGAAAAGGGAGAAAAAACTCACCGAGAGCAGGGCTTCAAAGCTGTAGGAGCTCACAGGGCAAAAATTCACTGTGGATTTATGGCAGAATGCTACTTTCATCCCCCCTTTTTGAAAGCACAAAATGAAAGAGCTCAGAGATGTAGCAGGTAATTCTAAAAATTACAGTATTATTCACAAGTGAAAGATTTGTGGGGAAAGATGAGGCAGTAGAGAGCAGTGGTTATGAGCATAGCCTTTGAACTGAGACAGAACTGGCTGTGCTGTATTACTTAGGGAAACTGACTTAACCTCTCTGAACCACCATAGCTCATCCATAAAACAAGCAGATAACCCCTCACAGTGCTGTGAAGATTAAATGAGTTGCTTAGCACAGTGCCTGGTACCTAGTTCAGTTCAATTCAGTTGCTCAGTCATGTCCGACTCTTTGTGACCCCATTAATTGCAGCATACCAAGCCTCCCTGTCCATCACCAAGTCCCGCAGTTCATTCAAACTCACATCCATCGAGTCAGTGATACCATCCAGCCATCTCATCCTCTGTCGTCCCCTTCTCCTCCTGCCCCCAATCCTTCCCAGCATCGAAGTCTTTTCCAATGAGTCAACTCTTCACATGAGGTGGCCAAAGTACTGGAGTTTCAGCTTTAGCGTCATTCCTTCCAAAGAACACCCAGGGCTGATCTCCTTTAGAATGGACTGGTTGGATCTCCTTGCAGTCCAAGGGATTCTCAAGAGTCTTCTCCATCACCACAGTTCAAAAGCATCAATTCTTCGGCATTCAGCTTTCTTCACAGTCCAATTCTCACATCCATACATGACTACTGGAAAAACCATAGCCTTGACTAGACGGACCTTTGTTGGCAAAGTAATGTCTCTGCTTTTGAATATGCTGTCTAGGTTGGTCATAACCTTCCTTCCAAGGAGTAAGCGTCTTAATTTCATGGCTGCAATCACCATCTGCCGTGATTTTGGAGCCCAGAAATGTAAAGTCTGACACTGTTTCCACTATTTCCCCATCTAGTTCCCATGAAGTAATGGGACCAGATGCCATGATCTTTGTTTTCTGAATGTTGAGCTTTAAGCCAACTTTTTCACTCTCCTCTTTCACTTTCATCAAGAGGCTTTTTAGTTCCTCTTCACTTTCTGCCATAAGGGTGGTGTCATCTGCATATCTGAGGTTATTGATATTTCTCCCGGCAAGCTTGATTCCAGCTTGTGCTTCTTCCAGCCCAGCATTTCTCATGATGTACTCTGCATATAAGTTTCATAAGCAGGGTGACAATATACAGCCTTGACATACTCCTTTTCCTATTTGGAACCAGTCTGTTGTTCCATGTCCAGTTCGTACTGTTGCTTCCTGACCTGCATACAGGTTTCTCAAGAGGCAGGTCAGGTGGTCTGATATGCCCATCTTTTTCAGAATTTTCCACAGTTTCTTGTGATCCACACAGTCAAAGGCTTTGGCATAGTCAAGAAAGCAGAAATAGATGTTTTTCTGGAACTCTCTTGCTTTTTCCATGATCCAGTGGATGTTGGCAATTTGATCTCTGGTTCCTCCGCCTTTTCTAAAACCAGCTTGACCATCTGGAAGTTCACAGTTCACGTATTGCTGAAGCCTGGCTTGGAGAATTTTGAGCATTACTTTACTAGCACATGAGAAGAGTGCAATCGTGCGGTAGTTTGAACATTCTTTGTAGCAGACAAAAATCACAAACTCCAAAACTAAAGGTTTTGCACTTTTCCCCTTTCTTTCCTCCCTTCCTTCCTTTTTTATCATGGTAAAATAATACATACCATAAAATCGCCCAGTTAACCATTTTTAAATGCACCATTCAGTGGCTTTAAGTACATTCACATTATTTTCAACTGTCAGCACTATCCATCTCCAGAACTTTTCATCATCTCATACAAACTCTGTACCCATTATATTAACTCCCCACTCCTTTCTCCCCCTGGCCTCTGGTAACCTCTATTCCACTTTCTATCTCTATGAATTTGATTATTCTAAGTACCTTATATAAGTGAAATTGGACAGTATTTGTCCTTTGTGTCTGGCTTATTTCTATTAGCATGTTGTCCTCAAGTTTCATCATGTTGTAGCATGCATCAAAATTTCATTCCTTTTAATGGCTGAGTGATATTCCATTGTATGGCTATACCACATTTGTTTATTCATTCATCTATCAGTGAACATTTAGGTCTACCTTTTGACTATTGTGAGTAAAGCTGCTGTGAATATCAGTGTACAAACATCCGAGTTCCTGTTTTCTGGACAGCCCTTTTAAAAGGTATGGTTTGTTATTAAAAATTATTCCAAACTTGGAAACAGACCAAAGGGACAACTGGATGTCCTTTCAGTACAGTGCTGTGTGCTTTTTAATAGTCTAACCTCTGTGGGGATAATCTGAGTTTCTAGGGATATTTACCTGTGTTTGATTTCCTATTTATGATTGATTCAGTTATTTTACATCTCTGAAAGAGTAGAGGTTAGTATGTTGAAAATCATCAGAATTACAACTTTTTTTTTTTTTTTTGTTCAATTGCAATGCAAACAATTTCTGCCCAGGAAGAAAGAAGGTGAACTTGTGGAATATTTTAGCAGGTTCAACAGATACTAAAAGAAATAGGAAATCTGTACAGTTTTAATAAGGATGGTTTTGGCTTCTTGGTCTGTCTTGCTCAGCTTCCCAAAGAGTCTCCAACAGTGTTTGTCTTCTAGACTTGTTCAGTGCTTCATCTGCCTCCCAAGAAGGGTATTTGGAGGTTAGGACTTTTTTCCAGCCTCTGACTATTTTTTTGGTCAAGAACTCTTACCATTTGTTGGAGCCTTAATTTCTTATGTAGAATCCTGCTTTCTCTTTGAACAGTAGAGATGTATTTCCCGATTCTAGTTCATTCTATGACTTGTGCTTGTTTCTTTAGTTTGGCAACAGGCAGGGTTGTGGGTCAAAATGACAAGTTGGGTATTTGTAACCAGCACTTTTTCTTGCTTTGGGGAAATGTCTCTCTCTCTCTCCTAAGCCAAGACACACTTTATTCTTCTCAACCAGAGAATGAGGTCTCTATTTTTTTTTAATTTTAATTTTTCTTTCAGTTTTCTTGAGGTATAATTGACATATACCTCTCTCTCTAGCACTAAATAGTTTAAGGTGTAGAGCATAATGATTAGACTTCACATAATTAGTATCACAATGAGTTTAGTAAATGTCCAGAAATGTACAGTTAAATATGGTCAAAATGTATGCTTTATATTTTGTGACTTTTCAGTTCAGTTCAGTTCAGTTCAGTCATTCATCATGTCTGAATCTTTGCAACCCCAGGGACTGCAGGATGCCAGGCTTCCCTGTCCATCACCAACTCCTGGAACTTACTCAAACTCATGTCCATCACGTTGGTGGTGTCATCCAACCATCTCATTCTCTGTTGTCCCCTTCTCCTCCTGCCTTCAATCTTTCCCAGCACCAGGGTCTTTTTCAGTGAGTCAGTTCTTCGCATCAGGTGGCCAAAGTATTGGAGTATGTGACTTTTACCACAATAAAAAAATTTTAAATAATTTTTCAGTTGCAAAATAGAGTCATTGGTATGACATGTACAGTGTGGGGAATACAGTTAATAACTATGTAATGCCTTTATAGTGACACATTATAACTAGATTTATCTTGGTGGTCATTTTGAAATGTATGCGTGCTAAGTCACTTCAGTCTTGTCTGACTCTTCGCGACCCAATGGACTGCAGCCTGCCAGGCTCCTCTGTCTGTGGGATTCTCCAGGCAAGAATAATGGAGTGGGTTGTCATGCCCTCCTCCTCCTCCTCCAGGGGATCCTCCCGACCCAGGGCTTGAACCCATGTCTCTTACATCTACCTGCATTGGCAGATGGGTTCTTTATAAGCCCTTTGCATTCCCATTTGTCACAACTGAGGGAATTTATGTCTGGATCCCCTCACTTTCTTGTAATCCTCACAGAGCTCTGTTCCCCAGGGTCAGAACTAGGAAGCAGATGCCATGAGTAGGTGCCTGGGTGCAAAATGCAAGGAAGCCTCCTTCTCAGCATTGTCACCTAAGAGTGATGGCCTGGTCTTGTTCCCTAGATGACTCACTCATCTCACCTTAGCTATCCCCATCCTATGGAAGTGACAGCACTGCCAATCTAGAAGCTTCCCCTCTGATTCCATCTTCCTCCCACAACAGAACCTTCATCTGGTTGCAGATTGCTTTCCTCATCCATAGCCTATTCTTCTAACCTACTTATTGAAAGAGACAATTGTATTCAAATTGTTAACAAATCATTTAACCAGCACTAAAACAAGCAAACATTTATTCTTTAAAAATAATTTTATTTACTTATTTTTGGCTGTGCTGGGTCTCCATTGCTGTGTGCAGACTTTCTCTGGTTATGGCGAGTGGAGGTTACTTGCTAGTTGCAGTGCAAGTGCTTCTCATTGTGCTGGATTCTCTTGCTGCAGAGGAAAGGTTCTAGGGCATGCAGGCTTCAGTAGTTGTGGCTGCTGCTGCTGCTAAGTCGCTTCAGTCGTGTCTAACTCTGTGTGACCCCATGGACGGCAGCCCACCAGGCTCCCCCGCCCCTCGGATTCTCCAGGCGGGAACACTGGAGTGGGTTGCCATTTCCTCCTCCAATGCATGAAAGTGAAAAGTGAAAGTGAAGTCACTCAGTCGTATCCGACTTTTTGCAACCCCATAGCCTGCAGCCCACCAGGCTCCTCCGTCCATGGGATTTTCCAGGCAAGAGTGCTGGAGTGGGGTAGTTGTGGCTATTGGGCTCTAAAGCACAGGCTCAGTAGTTGCTCCAAGACATGTGGGGTCTTCCCAGATCAGGAATCAAACAGTGTCTCCCGCATTGGTGGGCAGATTCTTAACCACTGAGCCACCAGGGAAGCCCAGGCATTTCTCGCTAACATAACTAAGTTAATTTTATTTCCTTCACGAAGTTGCCAAACTAACTCAGAATATAAAGACATGTGATATTAGTTTCTAGGATGCCTGAGTAGGTGATATTATAGCCTTCTCTGGATTTTAGAAATTAAAGGTATTCTTCCCTTCAGTTCTTATTTGGGCATATTCTTTAAGAAACAGCTTGCTCTTTGCTTGAAGCTCACATGGTGGAAAGAAGGCAGAGTCCATGTGGAAAGTCTTAGTGGTTCTCCTAGGATTCAGGAGAGGTCACTTAGGGAGTCAGTAACCACATCAGAGAACCAGAGGGGATTTGAGGGGTAACAATGATTGAGGCTGTTGGAGGGTTTGAAACACAAACATGTGCTGCAAAATTCACACAGTACATTCTTTTGAGCATAGGAGCGCTCAGACGCTGTTCTCCTGGGGTATTAGCAGTTCTTTCCAGCACCGTCTACTTTCATAAAAGACCCTCCTCCCTGGCCTTGTTTCTCTCCTGTATAGCATCTCTGTTCGGCCAGGGAAGAGGAAGGCTATTTAACAGGGGGATAAAATTCCTTCTTCTTGCTCTCTCCTTCCCTCCTTTTCTTTGTCTGCTTTTATTTTCTTCAGAAATGCATGTAATCTTCAGACATAGAGATCAGACTTGTGGACACAGCCAGGGAAGAAGAGAGTGGGACAAATTAAAAAGGCAGCATTGACGCATATACACTGCCGTGTGTAAAGCAGACAGCTAGCGGGAAGCTGCTGTACAACACAGGGGGCCCAGCCTGCGCCTAAAGGGGCAGGAGTGGGTGGGGAGAGAGGTTCAAGAGGGAGAGGATATATATAATATATATGTATACATATGTATTTATGTGTGTATATGTGTGTGTTAGTTGCTCAGTTGTGTCTGATACTTTGCAACCCCATGGGCTGTAGCCCACCAGGCTCCTCTGTCAGTGGAATTCTCCAGGGAAGAATACTGGAATGGGTTGCCATTTCCTTCTCTAGGGAATCTTCCCAACCCAGGGATTGAACCAGTGTCTCCCGCATTGCAGGCAGAATCTTCACCATCTGAGCCACCAGGGAAGTCTACATATGTGTATAGTTACAACTAATTCATGATGCTATAGGGCAGAAACCAATACAACATTGTAAAGCAATTATCCTCCAATTAAAAATTTAAAATTTTTTTTAAATTAAGAAAAAGAAATGCAGGTAATACTAAATTCATAAAATGAAATTGACCATCTTATTCCTTGCTAGTCCTTAGGAAACAATTATTTTTCAGAACTTGGACTGTTTAGATTGATGTGATTATGTTGATATACTGTTGATGTATATGTTGATATACTGACAATAAACTATACTTACATATGGTCTTCTGGGCTTCCCTGGTGGTTCAGATGGTAAAGAATTTACCTCCAATTCAGGAAACACAAGTTTGATCTCTGGGTCAGGAAGATCCCCTGGAGAAGGGAATGTCAACCCACGCCAGTATTCTTGCCTGGAGAATTACATGAACAGAGGAGCCTGGCGGCCTACAGTCCATGGAATTGCGAAGAGCTGGACACAACTGAACAACTAACATGCACACACATATGGTCTTCCAGGAATTCCCCAGGGGAAGAAGCTTCTTTGCCTATTATACTTAGCACTATCTGAAAGGCTTCCTTGGTGGTTCAGATGGTAAAGAATTTACCTCCAATTCAGGAAACACAAGTTTGATCTCTGGGTCAGGAAGATCCCCTGGAGAAGGGAATGTCAACCCACGCCAGTATTCTTGCCTGGAGAATTACATGAACAGAGGAGCCTGGTGGCCTACAGTCCATGGAATTGCGAAGAGCTGGACACAACTGAACAACTAACATGCACACACATATGGTCTTCCAGGAATTCCCCAGGGGAAGAAGCTTCTTTGCCTATTATACTTAGCACTATCTGAATTTTTTTGTTTAAGAGTTGATTGTACCTTCCACTAGAAGTTAAGCCCATTGAGGGCAGTGACTGCCTTATGTGTGGAATAAAGATCCTCACTTACTTTCGCTATGCCCATTCCAGAAGAGGCCATTAATATTGGTTAAATGAATGAATAAAATAAATGTATGAATGAGTCATCTAAGTAAGTAGATAATGGTTTTCATTCTCTCATTTAGTCATCATTCTCTCCAGGACACATTTGGAGACATGCCAGGCAGTGTGCTGGGCACTGAGGTTAAGGCAGTGAGCAAGACCCCAGTGGATCCTGCCATGAGCAAGATACCCAAGGGATCTAAACTCGTGGAGTTTAGAGTCTAGCAGGAAACACAGGCAGTAAACTTGGGCTTCCCTGGTGGCTCAGCTGGTAACAAATTCTCCTGCAATATGGAAGACCTGGGTTCGATCCCTGGGTTGGGAAGATGCCCTGGAGAAGGGAAAGGGTACCCACTCCAGTATCCTGGCCTGGAGAATTCCAAGGACTGTATAGTCCATGGGGTCACGAAGAGTCGAACACAATAGAGTGAGTTTCACTCACTCACTCACTCACTCACTCACTCAAATAAGTAACCTCAGTGTACTGCACTTTTTGTAAGGTAGAATTTAATTTTGTTTGTTTGGGAGAAAAACAATTGAAGCATGACTTGAAGGCTGTTGGGTACAGTTCAACAAAATATGTGAGAGAAACCCAGGGCTTCTGGTGGGGCATATCCATTAGAGATTGCTTTTGCCTGCACATGATCGTGTCCTGGCTGTGGGAGCTTAACCAAATTGGGATTTATTTTTCTTCATATAGCAAACAAGTGGCTCCATGATGTAGTCAGTGTTTCAGAAGGTTTCTATCTTCCTGCTCTGCTATCTCAAGCATCTCTCCTTCTCAAGGTTGCAGAATGGCTGTTCCATCTTCAGTCTGATGCTCACTCTCCATTTACTAAGAAGGAAATGGAAGTGACGTGGTACCAAGGGAGGTGCCTATATTGGGAAACGAGAATCTTTCTTGAAGTCACTTCTTTCAAACCTGTGTCATGTGGGCGGCCTCAGACCCAAGGAGTTGGGGAACTATAGTTTTTTATTTAACCTTGGGCAAAAGCTGTATTGGGTGGGAGGATGGCAAATGCTACTCTTTTACAAAAGCAAGTTTCCATTAGTAAGGAAATGAAGGAGAATAATATTGGGAAACAAGTAGCAATGAGCAGAGTCTTGCATAGACGACTGATTTCCTCTTGAACTTGTTCAGTTAGACGGAGCTGGCCTCACTATGGGTTCGTGACTGGAAACAAGAACTCTGTGAGTCACACAGGAGAATACATCTTCAGAATGCTGACATTTTAGCAGGTGGTGACAACAGACTTCAGCACCAGCAGCAAAAGCAGTGACATGGTCCATAGAGACATCTCTCAGTAGGGTGACAGCAGGATTTCAGAGCAGTCAGAGAAAACAAGGAACAGAGTAGGTTATCTAATAAAGAGACTTTAAAACGCAGAGGCTTGAGCAAGGTGGAAAAATTACCCCTCTTATGTAGGCCTTATTCTGGAGATAAGCTATCCAGGGCTATGTGAACAACTCTGTCATTTCCAGCTTGTGGTTTCTATCTCAAGACAAGGAAGCCACCACAGTTTTCTTCAGCTCTTAGCCAGAATGAAGGAGAAAAGGGTATGTAAACCAATCCTTTTAAATGAAAGACCTGGAAGTCTTCCAGCCTTGAAGAGCTATCCTGATTTCATTAGTGATTCAGGAATATGCAGATCTAGCTCTCTGTAAATTATTAAGCTTTGGAGTCGATGAGAGGAAAAACAGTCCAACAAGATTGGCAGACTTTCTATAAACTGGGAGATGGGAGTTCAAGTCTTGCACTTAGTGATACTCTTGGAAAGCTGTTATTTGTACTCCATTCTGTGAAGTGGAACTCCAGGTCTCAATAAAATGGGATGATTATAAAGGGAACTATCTTAGCCTGAGCACTGCAGAGCCTGAGGCAAGGATTAAGATGCTGACCCCCTTTATAGGCAGATGCAAGCACAAAGCAGGGAGAGAAGAAAAAGAGACTGGATTCAGGAGACAGGAAGTGATGTGATGCAAAGCATTACACACTGGTCACCATCTCACAATGAGCCACAAAAAGACATGGGACACAGCAGTTGTGTTCACTCAGTACATTCAGCATTTTGCCCATGTGGACTGCAAAGAAGGAACCCCACCTGGAGTAGCTAAAAAGTGAAAGAGAGGAGGAAGCATTGATCAGCCTTGCTGCTCCCATTTCCTATTTCTCATTGATGGAGGTTCACCCCACAGAAAGCAAATGCTCCCTCTCTTCCAGGATCACCAGCTAGCCCTTCAGCTGCTCAGACTAGATCTTAAATGGCCAGATCCCTGAACTTCCTTGTTGGCTCAGTGGTAAAGACTCTGCCTGCCAATGCAGAAGACACAGGTTCAAGTCCTCGTCTGGGAAGATCCCATATGCTGCAGAGCAACCAAGCCCATGTACCCAACTACTGAACCTGTGCCTAGAACTCAGGAGCCGCAACTACCGAAGCCTCACACCCTAAAGCCCATACTCTGCAACAAAGAAGCCACCACAACGGGAAGCCCGTGTACTGCGATGAAAAGCAGCTGAAGAAACGCCCGTGCAGCAGTGAAGACCCAGGACAGTCCCTCCTCCCACAGAAAAGGCCAGATTGCATGCTCTACAACTGGGTGTTTAAGTCCTCAAGTAGAGGGGTGGCTTGGCACAGGGAGGCCACCCGTCAGGACAAAAAAAGGAAGGAGGTGGGCAAGGGGATTTGAGAGAGAGTGTCCAGGTGTCTGACCTAATTACAAGGGCATACAGGCTGTGATGGGAAAGCTAATGTTGAAGATTTACTTTGGTCTAAAGGGTCAGCTGAGCTGCCTTGATAGCTGCTCAATTTGGCTCCTAAAGATATATATATATATATATATATGTACATCAACACATATATATATAAACAGTATATATATATATATATATATATAAGGGCTTCCCTGGTGGCTCAGCAGTTAAAGCGTCTGCCTCCAATGCGAGAGACCCGGGTTTGATCCCTGGGTAGGGAAGATCCCTTGAAGAAGGAAATGGCAATCCACTCCAGTATTCTTGCCTGGAGAATCCCATGGACAGAGAAGCCTAGTAGGTTACAGTCCACAGGGTCGCAAAGAGTCGGACACGACTGAGCGACTTCACCTTCACCATATATATATAAACTGTTTATATATATATATATGTGTTGAGGTACATATATAAATATATATATACATTTATGTACGTATATATATATACATGTATATAAATAAATAAATGTATATATACACACACATATATATACTTATGTCTTTACATTTATCCCTGAGAGTTACTGCATTTTTGGAAGCAATGAAAAAAAAAAGCAGCACCAAACTATATACTTGATACAAACTATATACTATCTACCTGATACTCTCCTCAAACCTCCCTGGGAAGAACACCAAGTCAGGAATTTGTGCTGTAGATTTTCCCTTGACAGCACGCGTGTGTTCTGATGTAAGCTGAGTGTGGAGCCTGGTGTGTCAGAGGCACGAGAGAGACACAGTGCTGTCACTGCCCCACATCAAGAGAGAGAAACGGGTCATAAGCGAGTGCGTAGCACTGTGACACCGCACGGACCAAGGGCCAGATGAGGGACAGAGAATTCAGAGGTGGACACCGTCGCCAGGGTCTGGGCTGGGGGAGAAGGCTTCACAGAGACGGTCCAGTCTGATCTGAGTCTTAAAGGAAGGCTGGACTTCAGTATGTTTGGAGTGGGAGGAGGGCATTCTGGCTGGGAGGCAAGGAACAGACAAAGATACTGTATTTTGGGGAAAGTATGTGGTGAACAGAAACCAGAAAATAAAGAAGAAGCGATAAATAACTGCCGTTGTCCACAGAAGGAAAGCATGAGCAACATAGCTATCAAGAGAAGTTGGATCTTATAAACTGTGGTTATTCTTAAATACCAAGATATGGAGTTAAAATTTTTTTTTTCCCCAAAGACCTTGGAGGTGCCAGAGAGGGATTTTAGCATTCAGAGAATGGGAAATTGGAGGGACGATTTTTGGAGGGGGAAGGGGAGTTGGAAAAGTCCCATTGTGAAAATTGTCCCTTACCAAGGACGGTCAATCAAATAGGTTATAGGTACTTGCTTAGAGAGGGGACAGAGAAGTGGATAGGTAAATGGGG
>SJYC01027595.1:0-27998 GCA_006408675.1 Madoqua kirkii | reverse complement strand
ATGCACTTTATTTCTAAAATAGTGGCACTGCTGATCTGACAGGAGGTACCAGTCCCTTGCTTGGAGGTTGGGGACCTCTGACTTAGATGACACAGAAAATGTACTTACCACGTCTGAAGATGACTCAGAACTGGTGGGGATATCAAATTTGTTGAAGAACAAAACTGGGATTCAAAATGAGCTCAGAATGGCTGGAGTACTGGGCTAAAATTAAAAGAAATAAAAAGGTGAAAATTATAAGATAAAGAAAAAATTGTCAAAATGTAAATGTCTATTTTGTGAGGCCAGAATAAGGAAAGCATGGCTTGGCAGCAGGTCACATAAAAACAGTTCAAAAAAGATCCAGCAGTTCAGGTTGACCCATAGCATAATGTAACTAAATTATGTAGCTGCTAAGAACAGAGCACATTTTAGGTTGTATTAATTCAAGTATGGTTTCTAGACCCCAGGATATAATTGTCACATGGCAGTCTCTGCTGTTCTCTCCCGGAGTCTCCTGTTCCAATCTATGCCCCACATTGCAAGAGGACCATTAACAAAGGGAAACACCTCCAGAGGATGGTCATGAAATTGACAAAGGAGCTGGAAACCATCCCATAACAGGAGTGGCTCTTGAAGGGACCAGAGACACAAGGTCTAAAAAAGAGAAACATCCCATATAGGATGAAAGTGAAAGAAGTTGCTCAGTCCTGTCCCACTCTTGCCATTTCCTTCTCCAGGGGATCTATCCCAACCCAGGAATCAAACCCAGGTCTCTCTCAGTTCAGCCAAACGATGCTTTACCGTCTGAGCCACCAGGGAAGCCCCTAAACCCACCTGCTCTCAAATCTCAGAAGCATTCCCAGATACATACTTACCTGGGTTGCTCAGGTGACAGAAATCACACAAAATATATTGAGGTTAAGTATCCAAAGGGAGAGAGAAATACCATAAACAATTGTCAGTTATTTCACACTCCATTTATGTGAAGCACTGTGTTAAGTTTTACGTACACTCTCCTTTAATATTCATAAGTCTTTGGAATAGGTAATATGACCATTCATGATGCTATAATAGCAGCTAACACTTATTAAGTGTCTTATATCAGCCAGGCTTTAGGACAGGTGTTTTGAATTATCTTATATAGCTTTATTTCCATTCTACAGATGAGGATAATCAGGCCCTGAAAGGATAGGTGACTTATATAAGATCACAGAAGATACAGCTGTGTTATTCCAACAGAGGTCTGACTCTCAAGCCCACCTTCTTAACATGTTCTGGAAGTTCAGAGCAGGTGGCTTCTAACTTAGTCTGGGAGGTACACGTGTACACGGAGGAAGACTTCATGGAAGAGAGAAAGTGTGAAGAGAAGGAAAGAAAGTGGCGACTGGCCTCACTTGGCAGAGCTGGTGGTATGTGATGGGGAAAACCTATCACTCCAGACTTGATCTTGGGGTACCTTGGTTCTTGGTTCTCCTAAGGCCCCAGAGAGTTCAAACACCTTTACCCTTCAAAGAAGGGTAAAGTTTAGATTTTAAAGCTCAAAATATGATGAGCAAGGAGTTGGCAGACCCTTCTTTAGTTCATTTCTTCGGTAGAAGCAGCCTTTGACATTTATAACATTGAAAACAAGATCCAAGATGGACAGGGAATCCAGGGGAGGCAAAACCCAGCAACCAACACCATATGTTAAGTTTTACATACATTCTCCTTTAATATTCATACGTCTATGGAATAGGTAATATGATCACCCATGATGCTATAATAGCAGCTAACATTTATTAAGTGCCTTATATCAGCCAGGCATTGGGATAGGTGTTTTGAAGTATCTTATATAGTTTTATTTCCATTCTGCAGATGAGGATAATCAAGCCCTGAAAGGGTAGGTGACTTACATAAGATCACAGAACTGGGAAGGTACAGCTATGCTATTCCAACACAGGTCTGACTCTCAAGCCCACACTCTTAACATGTTCTTGAAGTTCAGAGCAGGTGGCTTCTAACTTAGTCTGGGAGGTACACGTGTACAGGGACGAAGACTCCATGGAAGAGGGAAAGTGTGAAGAGGAGAAGGAAAGAAACTGGCAACTGGCCTCACTTGGCAGAGCTGGTGGTATGTGATGGGGAGAACCTATCACTCCAGACTTGATCTTGAGGTACCTTTGTTCTTAGTTCTCCTAAGGCCCCAGAGACTTCAAACATCTTTAACTACCCCTCAAAGAACGGTAAGGTTTAGATTTTAAAACTCAAAACATGATGAGCAAGGAGGTGGCAGACCTTTCTTTAGTTCATTTCTTCAGTAGAAACAGCCTTTGATATTTATGACATTGAAAACAAGATCCTAGATGGACAGGGAATCCAGAGGAGGCAAAACCCAGTAACCAACACCACATCTCAAGCCAGCAAAGAAAGTTCATCATGCATCACTGCTTACAGAACAGCAAAAATTCACCAATGATGTAAACCTCCATCAATACGGGATTGATGAGTTAAGTTAGGATGCATCCGTGGAAAAGAACACTGTGTTGTTAAAAAGGATGAAGTGAAACTGTATATTCTGACAAAGAAAGACATTTCCAAAAGCTTATAAGTTAAAAAAGTAAGCCACACAACATTCTCTGTAGCATGATTTGATTTATATCACAGATCTGTGTTTATAAATACACAAAACCATGAACCACAGTTATCCGGAAGTTGGTCAGCACAAAGAATTACAGAAGGACTTTCTAATTCATATACTTTTGAATGCTGCTGACCTTTACATGTTTATATTACTTTTATCATGGGAAAAAATACAATAGTTTCCATTTCACAAAACAAAAGAAGCCTTCTTGGATC
This sequence comes from Madoqua kirkii, assembly GCA_006408675.1. Lineage (NCBI taxonomy): Eukaryota > Metazoa > Chordata > Mammalia > Artiodactyla > Bovidae > Madoqua > Madoqua kirkii. Next base: position 25,181 of record SJYC01027595.1, on the reverse strand, counting down.
ACCTTCCATCCATCCTGTCTTTTGCAACTACAACTTATCTTAGGTTCAACAATGCATCTGAAATTATATCCGACAACTTTCCCACAAATGAGTTAAGACAAGGCAGCGATATATTAAGCAGGTTATAACACAGGTGAAACAGACTGGCAATTGATCAAAAAAATTTACACAAAGCATAGGTAGCAACCAGGAGAAAAGTCACCAGAGAAAGGCCACAGGGCTTTTCCACTTTTACTAGTAGCTTAGATCAGTGATCCCCAACCTTTTTGGCACCAGGGACTGATTTCCCAGAAGACCATTCTTCCATGGACTAGGGAGTAGGGGGGTGGGGGGAGGCAGCGTGAGTAGTTTTGGGATCAATCACGCACATAACATTTATTGTGCACTTTTATTTCTAATGCAATGGTGCTGCTGACCTGAGAGGAGGTACCAGTCCCTGGCCCGGAGGTTGGGGACCCCTGACTTAGCTGACACAGAAAACGTACTTACCATGTCTGAAGATGACCCCAAACTGGCGGGGATATCAAATTTGTTGAACAAAACTGAGATTCAAAATGAGCTCAGAATGGCTGGAGTACTGGGCTAAAATTAAAAGAAGTAATACAGTGAAAATTATCAGAAAAAGAAAAAAAAATTCTCAAAAATGTAAACGTCTATTTTGTGAGGCCAGAATCAGGGAAGCATGGCTTGGCAGCAGGTCACATAAAAACAGACAATTCCAAAAAGATCTAGCAGTTCAAGTTGACCCATAGCGTAACGTAACTAAATTATGTAGCTGCTAATAACAGAGCACATTTTAGGTTGAATTAATTCAAGTATGGTTTCTAGACCCCAGGATATAATTGTCACACGGCAGTATCTGCTGTTCTCTCCCAGAGTCTCCTGTTCCAATCTATGTCCCACATTGCAAGAGATGGATGAACAAGGATGGATGAACAAATACCCAGTGGCAACTAATAACAGAGCACATTTTAGGTTGAATTAATTCAAGTATGGTTTCTAGACCCCAGGATATAATTGTCACACGGCAGTATCTGCTGTTCTCTCCCAGAGTCTCCTGTTCCAATCTATGTCCCACATTGCAAGAGATGGATGAACAAGGATGGATGAACAAATACCCAGTGGCAGAATCACAGTAACCAGGGCCCTTTCATCTCTAAAAGATTACATCTTTCTCCTATGAGAAATATACATTTATGTACGTATATATATATACATGTATATAAATAAATAAATGTATATATACACACACATATATATACTTATGTCTTTACATTTATCCCTGAGAGTTACTGCATTTTTGGAAGCAATGAAAAAAAAAAGCAGCACCAAACTATATACTTGATACAAACTATATACTATCTACCTGATACTCTCCTCAAACCTCCCTGGGAAGACACCAAGTCAGGAATTTGTGCTGTAGATTTTCCCTTGACAGCACGCGTGTGTTCTGATGTAAGCTGAGTGTGGAGCCTGGTGTGTCAGAGGCACGAGAGAGACACAGTGCTGTCACTGCCCCACATCAAGAGAGAGAAACGGGTCATAAGCGAGTGCGTAGCACTGTGACACCGCACGGACCAAGGGCCAGATGAGGGACAGAGAATTCAGAGGTGGACACCGTCGCCAGGGTCTGGGCTGGGGGAGAAGGCTTCACAGAGACGGTCCAGTCTGATCTGAGTCTTAAAGGAAGGCTGGACTTCAGTATGTTTGGAGTGGGAGGAGGGCATTCTGGCTGGGAGGCAAGGAACAGACAAAGATACTGTATTTTGGGGAAAGTATGTGGTGAACAGAAACCAGAAAATAAAGAAGAAGCGATAAATAACTGCCGTTGTCCACAGAAGGAAAGCATGAGCAACATAGCTATCAAGAGAAGTTGGATCTTATAAACTGTGGTTATTCTTAAATACCAAGATATGGAGTTAAAATTTTTTTTTTCCCCAAAGACCTTGGAGGTGCCAGAGAGGGATTTTAGCATTCAGAGAATGGGAAATTGGAGGGACGATTTTTGGAGGGGGAAGGGGAGTTGGAAAAGTCCCATTGTGAAAATTGTCCCTTACCAAGGACGGTCAATCAAATAGGTTATAGGTACTTGCTTAGAGAGGGGACAGAGAAGTGGATAGGTAAATGGGGCAGTGTGCTTCAGGGGGTGTAAAGTACAGAAAGGAAAAACAGAAGGGTAATGAATGTGATTTTTCTATGTGGTGGTTTTGCCAAGTTTTGGCTGTGAGCTGACCAAGAGATTTGGTCAGCCTGATTCATGTTGGGTCCTTTTAATGTTATGCGAGAGACAAAATCAGTGCAGGAGGGTCTCCATGAAGAACTATAATAAATAGAAGTCTGATTTTATGGCTCTAAGATAATTTTCCAAGGAAGTGTGTGTGTGTGTGTGTGTGTGTGTGTGTGTGTGTGTGTGTGTGTGTGAGAATGAGAGAAAGATCTTATTTTGAGGCTGAACTAGACTCTGCCTGTACTGCAAGCTTCCTTCCAATGCCTTATAATTCCAGGGCATCCATCTTCCTGTTGGGCCAATCGTCAGATATTTTCAATGAGCATACACTTTTGTTCTACTCTATTCTTTAAAATGTTATTTTCCAGATTATTCCATTTCTCACCGTGTACCTGCTGCTAATCCTCCATGCCGTTAATTCTAGGGCTGCCTGCAGGATCCTGCCATGGATGTTTTATAACTGTTACAATGTATTTTTCAAAATCATCTGGGATGTTTTCCCTGGAGTAACTTACCCTTCCAGAAAGTCTTTAGCTGCTACCCACACACCACATGAGTCACAACAGATCTTGATTCAGAGCTAGTGAAACCTTTAAGAATAAAGCTGTTATTAGTGAAAAAGACTTAGTTCAGGAGCAACTACAAAGGATTTGATTCAGTTTGATCTTAAAAACAACAAAATACTTAAAATTTTTTTTTGTTTTTGTAGCTCAAAAATATATGTTTTGAGAAAATATTTTAGTACTCAGTGGGATTTTTGGTGAAATCAAATATGAGAAAATGGTTTCTGGAGTGAAGGGTAATTTATTTGAGTTTTATTTAATATCTGGAGAAGAAGGGCACTTTTCTAGATCTGGAAAAAAAGATAGCGCTACAGTTATTCAGGCAGTTTGCCAGGAAAGCCACTTTGACTGTTTCTTTGTAAAGTTTGCCTAATGCAGTCCCAGAGTCTGTAAAATTCACACTCGGATCTCCTGTAGGTCAAGGGATCAGTCTTTGTTTTGGTTACCATTGCTGTAAGCTAAGTTGCCTCAGGGCCAGAAATTCTGAAGGGCTTAGCTGGGAAGTTCTCTGAGAAGTTCTCACTTCTCAGGAAGTTGCTGCATGTAATTGCAGTCAGATGTGTACTGGGCTACAAACATCCAAAGGTTCAACTGGGCTGGACACGCAAGATGGACCATCCCGTAGCTGGCAACGATGCTCCCTGGTGGCTGATAGGGTCCACAAGTGACATCTCCATTAGTCTAGACTCTTACATGGCAGCTGGCTTGCACCATAGAACACACATTGCAACAAAACCAGGTGTAAGTTTTATGGCCATTTCCAACCCAGCCTCAAAAGCCACATGGTGACTGTACCGGGTGATACAGTCATAGGCCCACCCACACTCATAGGGAGGAGGCAAAGACCCACTTTTAATGAGAGGAATATTGGATAGTTTGCTGCTGTTTTAAAAAAGCAAACTGTTACAATCCTTTATTCCCAGCCTTAAGGTGTCTCTGAGGATCTTTCTAGGGATTCTTACTAAGTTCATGTCTAATTTTGTTAGCATCCTGATATCCTATAGACTGTCTTCTCCAGTTTTTCCCCAGCACCTCCTTGTCATACTTTTCTTCCTTTTCTGTCTGTCTACTTGGACAAATCATCTTGAATTTTAAGGATTTTCTAGCTGAATTGGTTCTGATCGGTTAATGGATTCCTGACTTGCACATAGAATGCCTGTCACAAAATTTATTTTTGTATTAATAGCAAAGCAGAGATTTTAATATAATAGCTCATTTTTTGAACTATCTTTCACATGACTACATTACACATGAATCATTATAAGACACATCATTTCAGCGAAGAGTGTTTTTCATCTTAACAGCATCTAATTGGCCTTCTATCTCAAATAACACAATGGAATTTCTTTATGATAAATTACTGTGGACAGTCCTTTGGAAATAATTATAATGAGTTGGACCCCTGTTAGAAAAGGAAAGCTTCTGGGAGCTGGTTGAATGCCTGAGAAGTTGTATTCTGTTGAACATTTTCAAGCAATTAGCCACCAATAAGCCTCAGAAAAATAGATTCTTCCCTGCCAAAGAAAAGTGGATAATTGCCAGTAAACTTCAGCCAGATGGGTACAGCCCTCCTACAATCACCTTAAATTTTCCTTTTCAGTCTTCCCAGGTCAGCCTCAGAATTATGCTCACATTAGCTGTTTAAAAATGAATGACCTGAGATTGACAGGATGGAGCTCACCCGCTTCTCCTACGTGAGTAAAGGATGGATGAGTGGCTCCTTCTACTGAAGGAGGAAGTTCTGAAGAAGGATGGGGCCAGTGAAGAGGAAGTGTCACAGTGTAACCTGAGTATGTCACACTGAGCACGTCCAAGGGTATGAACATGGATTTGCAAACTATTTAAACTGTTCTCCAGAGCAAAAGGAAATGGTCAGTTTAGAAGGAAGAGCATGCCCCTGACATGGCAGTTCAGTTCAGTCAGTTCAGTCACTCAGTTGTGTCCGACTCTTTGCGACCCCATGGACTGCAGCACACCAGGCCTCCCTGTCTATCACCAACTCACAGAGTTTACTCAGTCAAAGTCATGTCCATGGAGTCAGTGATACCATCCAACCATCTCATCCTCTGTCATCCGCTTCTCCTCCTGCCTTCAGTCTTTCCCAGCATCGGGGTCTTTTCCAAGGAGTCAGTTCTTCACATCAGGTGGCCAAAGTATTGGAGCTTCATCTTCAGCATCAGTCTTTCCAGTGAATATTCAGGAATGATTTCCTTTAGGATGGACTGGTTGGATCTCCTTGCAGTCCAAGGGACTCTCAAGAGTCTTCTCCGACACCACAGTTCAAAAGCAGTAGGGTATTCAATAAACTATTAAGGCCTTCTTGGAAATTAAATGTAGTTTATCTAAGACAGTGAATTATTAGGGATTTAAAAATATAGTATGGTTTCTGTCATACAATGGCATTTTTATGGTTTTTCATGATGATTTTGTATCAATGTTGAATATGCAGTTTTATGTTATAGAAATAGTGTAACAAGACAGTAATAACGTGCTCTATGTACAGATGAATAAGTGACCTAAGCAAGCCTCATGGGATGGCAGTGTTCTGTCCAAGGGCATTTATCTGTCTCATTATTTGTACTTTAAAAACATTTCTATGTAGACACTGTAAAATCTATATTAGTTGCTTTTTATCTATACTTCAGAGGCTGTTAGTTAATATTTGAAGTACTCTAATCAGAAATTATACACTAAAGGGATGGCTAGTTAGCATTTGAAAGTTCTAAAAAAGTCTATACTCCTGAGACAGATGATAATGGAGGGAACTCAGCATTCCTTGTCTGTGATCCACACCAGAAGCTTTGATGAATATAGCGGATCTTAGAATTCTGTCGCCAATGAAATGATTAGTCTTCAAATGTGTGGATGTGCTAGAAATGTTGTGTGGGTGCTCCTACCTTTATATAAATAGGGATCTAGCAAGGCCAGTACATTTCACTAGGATTTGATGACAAACTTGTCTTGGGCTCAGATGCTGATGAGAGAATTTTTGTAATCATACTTTGACTTGGCAACTAAATTTGCTGCTACAATATTATGACACTGGCTTTAAGAAAAATTGTCATGGAAGTTTCTTTCGCAGTACCCCAAAGGACAGAAAACTGGAACTTCATCATTTATGGAATAGAATGTATGACTCTTTTTGTGTTTATGTGTTAAAGTAACTTGTCAGGGAAACTAATTGCAAGTATATCTCAAAGGTATTTTCCAAACCCACTCCAGAAGAGACTTATGAACACACTAACTTAAGTATTTCTTAATTGATTCATACATTTAGGGGAAAATAGTTTAGATATTCACTATTAGGCTGCATTTAAAAAAATGTTTGTACAGGTACCCTAATGCTGATTATAGCACTTTTTACAATAGCTGGGACATGGAAGTAACATAAATGTTCATCGATGGAGGAATGGATAAAGAAGATGTGGTACATTTTTACAATAGACTATCACTCAGCCATAAAAAAAGAACAAAGTAAGGTCATTTGCAGTGACATGTACAGACCTAGAGATTGTCACACTGAGTGAAGTAAGTCAGACAGAAAAAAACAAATATCATATGATATCACTGATATGTGGCGTCTTAAATGAACTTATCTCCAAAACAGAAATACAGCCCTAGATGTAGAAAACAAGCTTATGGTTACCAAGAGGGGAAAAGAGCGAGGGCGGGAGATTAATTGGGAAATTGGAACTGATATATACACATTACTGTACATAAAATAGATAACTAATAAGGGCCTATTGTATATAGCACAGGGAACTCTACTGGATATTTTGTGTGATGGCCTATATGGGAAAAGAATCTGAAGCAGAGTGGATATATGATTTGTATACCTAACTCACTTAGCTGTACAGCAGAAACTATTACAGCTTTGTAAATAACCTGTGTTGTTGCTGTTGTTCAGTCACTAAGTTATGTCTTGCTCTTTGAGACTCCATGAACTGTAGCCTGCCAGGCTCCTGTCCTCCAGTATCACCTGGAATTTGCTCAAATTCATGTCCATCGAGTCGGTGATGCTACCTAACATCTCATCCTTTGTCACCCCATTCTCCTCTTGCCCTCAGTCCTTCCCATTATCAGTCTTTTCCACTGAGCCAGATGGTCAAAATACTCGAGCTTCAGCTTTAGTAACAGTTGCTGTCTATGTTTGTTATAGTTTTTCTTCCAAGGAGCAAGGGTCTTTTAAGTTCATGGCTGCAGTCACTGTCGGCAGTGATGCCAGTAAAAATTAATTTAAAAAATAAAAAGAATGTTGAAAGATCGTTAGACACTCTGGGAGACTGGTCATAGGTTGCTAGACAACTCATGAGGTTGATAGTGGCTGTGTTAGTTTAGATCTTGGTAGAAAGCAAATGGCTCACTCAAAACAGGTGATGTGAAGACAGTTGGAGAGAGGTTGTTTGTTACGGTATGTGTGGGGTTTGGGGATACTCACAAGGGGTATGCCCCTCAGGGCAGGCAACTTTGGGAGCCTTTGGTACTCTTACCTGAAGGGACAGGCAAAGAGCAGAAGAAGGGAGCTATATAGCAGGTGCCATCTTCCAGAAGCAGAAGCCTTCAGTAGAGGGTCTAGCCAACCCATGGCATCTGTACAGGGAGAGAGAACCAGGGCATGGATATCCAGGCTCACTCTCTTTCTGCCCTTTGCCCTCCAGTCTCCTGCTGGTGCTTCTCACTGGCCAAACCCCCAAGCTGGAAAGCCAGGGCGGCCAGGAAGTGGTCCATACATGCTACCTTCCGGGCTCATGAGTGTGGTGAAAGGTATAGAATAGAGCTGGAAGGACAAACAGAGGCCCTGTGCACGAAATTTTCTGGGCAGGACACTTGAGCTCATTGAAGTCCATCTGAAATAGCTTATGTGATTTATCAGAAATGGTAATTACCTCTCCAGAGGAGTAGCTAACTTACATCAGACTACAGAGTTCTGCCCCCTTCAGGAAGAATTTTTCTTAGTATGTGTAGCAAAAATTGGTCTGACCTGACTTTTGTTATCGCTTCATCTGCTTATACGCAAGCGCAGCTATCAGGCAGAGATGAGCGTCGTGATACTGCGTGCCTGTGAAGGTCTGGATTGCATTATGTAAACTCAGTTCAGTTCAGTCACCCAGTCATGTCTGACTCTTTGTGACCCTATGGACTGCAGTGTGCTAGCTTCCCTGTCCATCACCAACTCCCAGAGCTTATTCAAACTCATGTCCACCGAGTTAGTGGTGCCATCCAACCATCTCATCCTCTCTTGTCCCCTTCTCCTCCTGCCTTCAGTCTTTCCCAGCTTCAGAGTCTTTTCTAATGAGTCAGCTCTTCGCATCAGATGACCAAAGTATTGGAACTTCAGCTTCAGCATCAGTCCTTCCAGTGACTATTTAGGTAAACTCTTTATATCTCTATACCTTGCAGCCTGTTCTTTCCCTTATTGTACTTGTTGCCATTCAGATTATACATTTATTAGTCTGTTCATTTGTTTGTTGTCTCTCTGTTTTCTCACTATAGTCTCCGAAGGCCAAAGTATGTCTCTCTACACTATCTATCATGATACCAGCCACAGGGCAGGTGCTCAATGATTATGAATTGAATGAATGAATACTCTGGTGATCTGCTAGTAAGACAGTATTAGTGAAGTGGAGAGGATGCGTGTTCTGGAATAAGGAAAAACTGTGTTTGAATCTTGGTCTAGTTAAGAGCTGAGAGGTCTTAGCAAATTGCTTAATCCCTCAAAGCTACAATTCCTTCCTCTATAATGTGGTGATTATAAAATTTACTCATCTGGTTATTAATATCTGTATCAGATACACTGTTAAGTGCCCACAAGGACTGGGAACATGAAGGAAATGGACAAATAGAGTGATATGTGCTTCTGGTCTCATCTACCTATTGTTAGGGTTTGTTAAAGAATATTTACAGAAAGAGAGGACTCATTTCAAGTGAGTGATGCTCATTAAAACTTTTTTTTTTTCTTGAAGGAAAAACCAGGGGCTTAGGATATAAAATAAAGACTTTATCTTTTTGAGGGTTTTGGAAATTTCTTTTTAAATAGTGATAGGTCACTGGGGTTTAGTACAATTTAGTGGATATACTGGAGAAGACAATGGCACCCCACTCCAGTACTCTTGCCTGGAAAATCCCATGGACGGAGGAGCGTGATAGGCTGCAGTCCATGAGGCCGCGAAGAGTCAGACACGACTGAACGACTTCACTTTCACTTTTCACTTCCATGTATTGGAGAAGGAAATGGCAACCCACTCCAGTGTTCTTGCCTAGAGAATCCCAGGAATGGGGGAGCCTGGTGGGCTGCTGTCTATGGGGTCTCACAGAGGCCGACACGACTGAAGCGACTTAGCAGCTGCAGCAGCAGCAGTGGATATACTGGAGTTTCCCAGGTGGCGCTAGTGGTAAAGAATCTGCCTGCTAATGGAGGAGCTGCAGGAGAAACAGATACTTGCCTGGAAAATCCCATGGACGGAGGAGCGTGATAGGCTGCAGTCCATGAGGCCGCGAAGAGTCAGACACGACTGAACGACTTCACTTTCACTTTTCACTTCCATGTATTGGAGAAGGAAATGGCAACCCACTCCAGTGTTCTTGCCTAGAGAATCCCAGGAATGGGGGAGCCTGGTGGGCTGCCGTCTATGGGGTCTCACAGAGGCCGACACGACTGAAGCGACTTAGCAGCTGCAGCAGCAGCAGTGGATATACTGGAGTTTCCCAGGTGGCGCTAGTGGTAAAGAATCTGCCTGCTAATGGAGGAGCTGCAGGAGAAACAGATTCAGTCCCTGGGTTGAGAAGACCCCCTGGAGCAGGTGCATGGCAGCCCAGTCTAATATTCTTTCCTGGAGAATCCCATGGACTGAGGAGACTGACGGACTATAGTCCACAGAGTGGCATAGAGTCAGACAGAATTGAAGCAACTTAGCATGCACACACAGTGGGTATATTGGGTTGGCTAAAAAGTTTGTTTGGGTTCTTCCATAACATCTTACAAAAAAACCCAAATGAACTTTTTGGCCAATCCAATACTTTCAGTTGAGTCTGAAGCCATTAGCATCTGTGAGACAGGGTGTTCTATGGAATTAGCATGGGATAAATGCAATAAAAATGTTCCCCAAAACATATAAGCACATTTTTATCAATGATGTCATATTTAAATGCATTAGGAACATTTACCCTGTGGAGAATTCTCTTCTAATTCCAAGAGTGGCTCTAATAGTCTTTTTAAAATCCAATTTTCTTTAAGTAATGCTAATGTGGGAAAACCCATATGCTGATGATATCCTCTAGGCTGACTTTCCAAGTACTTCTCAGTAAGACCCCCCTTTTAAGGTGACCTTTAAAAAAATGACTGGTTCAAGCAACAGAGGCCTCAAACAATCAAACTATGATATTCCCTTAGCCACAAAAGTTGACTTGTGGGTGGATCCAATCAGCTTGTATCTTGAGGTTTTTGCTGGGAATTCTGCAATATAAAGTTTTCTTTTTTGGATATGGAATGTGGGTGAATAATATATTCTAGCCAATACAATATGAGGAAAGCTTTTTTTTCCAGAAGCAGAGCTTCTGGAAAAGAAAACTGTTTTCTTAAAAGGCAAATAGGGACAGAACATTTTGTCCTCTAGCTTTGGGGTGTTCATATATGAACATAGGTGGCTCGTGGTAAAGAATCTGCCTGCCAGTGCAGGAGATGTGGGTTTAACCCCTGGGTTGGGAGGATTACCCTGGAGAAGGAAATGATAACCTACTGCAGTATTCTTGCCTGGAAAATCCCATGGACAGAGGAGCCTGGCAGAGTCCATGAGGTTGGAAAAGAGGTGGACACAGCTTAGTGGCTAAACAACAACCGTGCTTGAGGTTGCTGCACTCATTCTTCTATTGTAATGTGTCAAGTCCGAGATGAGAATCATCGTTCTAAGGAGAAAAGAATCTGGTTTTTGATGGCATTATTGATCTACTGGAAACCAGCCTGCCTCAGACAGCTTGCTGTACAGTTAAGATTAAATCCCTTTATTTTTCAAGCCATTTAGAGTTGAGTGTTCTGTTGCTTACATCAATGATTCAACTGTAGAATATGAATAACCTATTTTCTCTTTGTAGATGTTTTTCTTTTTATTTGGAGAGAAGGAGGCTATGGAAAAACATGAATAGTTCCACTCATTTTGTAGACAAAAAAATTACCAAAAGTTCTTTTGGAAACTATTTTCATATATTTCGTATTTTTGAGTGACATCAAGTCTTATTAGGCCTAAAGAAAATTTAAAACCTTTGTTTCCTGTTAGATGTGGAGATTAGGGTACCTCAAAGAGAACTTGGGTATCTCTTAGGATGTTTTACTTTACTGGCACAGTTGCAAAATGTTTGAGTGCTCATGAACAATAGTTTTCTTTTGAGGTATGTTCCTCAGGAATAAAATGGTTTGGAAATACAAGATTCAGACACAGAAAAATCCTCTTCTTAGGGACAGAAAGAAAAGTTCCTGAAGCTACAACTTCTGGCAAAGTCAATATAGTCAGAGAAATAGAAGAATAGATGTTTCTGGACCATATTATGACAAAGGAAATAAATCAAATACACAAACTTATTTGCCTTTTGAAAGGAAAGGATTGTGTGGTATTCACTTAAAGGCAGATCAATCCTTCTCCCAGACTAAATGAGGAAGAGATTAATTGAAATCCTAATGAAACATAAAATTGGGCATTGGTGATACTGCCTGCAACTATTGTAGATTGATAAATAATGCAGCCCGTCTGTTTGCCTTATTGGAATGAGCCCTGGGGAGGCCATAGATCTGACTCCTAATCTGAGAGTCAAATCTTTACTCCTTATTTTCTCTTGACAGGCTAATTTCCTTTCTCACTGGATAAATCAGGTACATTTCCAGCTTCCTTTGTTTCAGCCTAGGGAAGATTTAATGATTCAATGACATTTGTCTACACACTATGTTAAAAAGAACTGGGGTGCAGGAAAACCTTGCCCTATTAACAGCAGTGTTCCCTTTAAAACAGCAGAAGGGGAATGAAGCCTTTTGAATAAAGCCCGTGTTATCACCATGCTTTGCTCTGTACCAGTCACCTTTACAGTTACATTGTTGAGCTCTGTGAGGGCAAGACTCTTCCCTTGTGAACCTCCTTATCTCCCTCTTTCTGTCATGGTGCTCTAGACATAGTGGATGTCTGATAAATCCTAGTTGGCTGATAATTGAGCCAACCTGTTTTCCAATCCACAATGTGAAGGGTTGGGTTCATTACCACTGAGCCTCTAAATAAAGATGGCTAGGGATTAACAGATGGAGAAGGTCATGGCGCCCCACTCCAGCACTCTTGCCTGGAGAATCCCATGGATGGAGGAGCCTGGTGGGCTGCAGTCCATGGGGTCGCTAAGAGTTGGACATGACTGAGCGACTTCACTTTCACTTTTCACTTTCATGCATTGGAGAAGGAAATAGCAACCCACTCCAGTGTTCTTACCTGGAGATTCTCAAGGATGGGGGAGCCTGGTGGGCTGCTGTCTATGGGGTCACACAGAGTCGGACACGACTGAAGCGACTTAGCAGCAGGGATTAACAGATTGTACTGATAGTGCCTGACATCCTAGAGTGAAAAAGAAGGTGAGTCTTCTACTTGGATGTGGACAATTCCTGAGTGAGAAGTCTTGTATCAGATAGTCATAGCATCAGGTAGGAATCTAAAGGGTGCTGACTGGGAACAAGAGATGGAGCAGAGAATAGGAGGCCAGGAGCCAGAGGAGCAAATGAACAAGTGGAGTTCACACTCTTCTCTTGAGACTCCTATTACCATTACAATGGAGGTCTGACTTCTGAACCTAGCGAGGGTGTCATTGCCGATCTGTATATCAATACACAAAATGTTAGTAAAGCTTCTTTTTAGCCTAAAACTAAAAAATCTACTATTATCTTCATGCACCACAGCTTTTTACACACATCTCACTTTGGAGATGGCTTAAAAAACAAAATGGCTGCCTGGGGAGGCCTTACAAATAGCTGTGAAAAGAAGAGGAGTGAAGAGCAAGGGAGAAAAGGAAAGATATGAACACCTGAATATAGAGTTCCAAAGAATATCAAGGAGAGATAAGAAAGCCTTCCTCAGCGATCAGTGTAAAGAAACAGAGCAAAACAACAGAATGGGAAAGACTAGAAATCTCTTCAAGAAAATTAGAGATACCAAGGGAACATTTCATGCAAAGATGGGCTCGATAAAGGACAGAAATGGTCTGGACCTAACAGAAGCAGACAATATTAAGATGAGGTGGCAAGAATACACAGAACTGTATTAAAAAAATCTTCATGACCCAGATAATCACAATGGTCTGATCATTCACCTAGAGCCAGACATCCTGGAATGTGAAGTCAAGTGGGCCTTAGGAAGTATCACTATGAACAAAGCTAGTGGAGGTGATGGAATTCCAATTGAGCTATTTCAAATCCTGAAAGATGATGCTGTGAAAGTGCTGCCCTCAATATGCCAGCAAATTTGAAAAACTCAGCAGTGGCCACAGGACAGGAAAAGGTCAGTTTTCATTCCAATCCCAAAGAAAGGCAATGCCAAAGAATGCTCAAACTACTGCACAATTGCACTCATCTCACATGCTAGTAAAGTACTGCTCAAAATTCTCCAAGCCAGGCTTCAGCAATACATGAACCGTGAACTTCCTGATGTTCAAGCTGGTTTTAGAAAAGGTGGAGGAACCAGAGATCAAATTGCCAACATCTGCTGGATCATGGAAAAAGCAAGAGAGTTCCAGAAAAACATCTATTTCTGCTTTATTGACTATGCCAAAGCCTTTGACTGTGTGGATCACAAGAAACTGTGGAAAATTCTGAAAGAGATGGGAATACCAGACCACCTGACCTGCCTCTTGAGAAACCTATATGCAGGTCAGGAAGCAACAGTTCAAACTGGACATGGAACAACAGACTGGTTCCAAATAGGAAAAGGAATATGTCAAGGCTGTATATTGTCACCCTGCTTATTTAACTTCTATGCAGAGTACATCATGAGAAATGCTAGGCTAGAAGAAGCACAAGCTGGAATCAAGCTTGCCGGGAGAAATATCAATAACCTTAGAAAAAAAAAATCTATTTCTGATTTACTGACTATGCCAAAGCCTTTGACTGTATGGGTCACAACAAACTGCAAAATTCTTAGAGATGGGAACAACAGACCATCTTACCTGCCTCCTGAGATCTGTATGCAGATCAAGAAGCAACAGCTAGAATTAGACACGGAACAGCAGACTGGTTCTAAATTGAGAAAGAGTATGTCAAGGCTGTATATTGTCACCGTGCTTATTTAACTTATATGCAAAGTACACTATGTAAAGTGCTAGGCTGGATGAAGCACAAGCTAGAATCAAGACTGCTGGGAGACATGTCAAGAACATCAGATTCTGAGATGATGTCACCATTATGGCAAAAAGCAATGAGGAACTGAAGAGCCTCTTGATGAAAGTGAAAGAGGAGAGTGAAAAAGCTGGCTTAAAACTCAACATTCAAAAAAAAAAAAAAAAGAAAAAGATCATAGCATTTGTCCCATCACTTCATGGCATATAGATGGGGAAACAATGATAGATTTTACTTTCTTGGGCTTAAAAATCACTGCATGTGGTGACTGCAGCCATGAAATTAAAAGACACTTGCTCCTTGGAAGAAAAGTTATGACCAACAAGACAAGAGGGTAAAAGATCATAGCATTTGTCCCATCACTTCATGGCATATAGATGGGGAAACAATGATAGATTTTACTTTCTTGGGCTTAAAAATCACTGCATGTGGTGACTGCAGCCATGAAATTAAAAGACACTTGCTCCTTGGAAGAAAAGTTATGACCAACAAGACAAGAGGGTAAAGTGTCTGCCTACAATGCAGGAGATCTGGGTTTGATCCTTGGGTCTGGAAGATCCTCTGGAGAAGGAAAAGGCAACCCACCCTGTTACTCTTGCTTGGAAAATCTCATGGACAGAGAAACCTGGTAGGCTATAGTCCATAGGGTCGCAAAGAATTGGACACGAGTGAGCGACTTCACTTTCACTTTTACTTTGTCAACAAATGATCTAGTCAAAGTTATGGTTTTTCCAGTAGTAATGTATGGATGTGAAAGTTGGACTGTAAAGAAAGCTGAGCACCAAAAAATTGATGCTTTTGAACTGTGGTGTTTGAGAAGACTCTTGAGAGTCCCTTGACTGCAAGGAGATCAAACCAGTCAACCCTAAAGGAAATCAGTCTTGAATATCTTTGGAATATTGATGCTAAAGCTGAAACTCCAGTACATTGGCCATGTGATTCCATTGACTCATTGGAAAAGACCCTGATGCTGGGAAAGACTGATGGTGGGATGAGAAGGGGATTACAGGATGAGATGTTTGGATGCCATCACCGCATCGATGGACATGAGATTGAGTAAGCTTCAGGGGTTGGTGATGGACAGGGAAGCCCAGAATGAGATCCAACCAGTCCATTCTGAAGGAGATCAGCCCTGGGATTTCTTTGGAAGGAATGATGCTAAAGCTGAAACTCCAGTACTTTGGCCACCTCATGCGAAGAGTTGACTCCCTGGAAAAGACTTTGATGTTGGGAGGGATCGAGGGCAGGTGGAGAAGGGGACGACCGAGGATGAGATGGCTGGATGGCATCACTCACTCAATGGATGTGAGTCTGAGTGAACTCTGGGAGTTGGTGATGGACAGGGAGGCCTGGCCTGCTGCGATTCATGAGGTCACAAAGAATTTGACACAACTGAGCGACTGAACTGAACTGAACTGTACACATGGATAAACAAGGTAAACATAGTCTCTGCCCTCATAGGGGTTATAATCCACTAGGGAATATTAATAACAAAACAAATCATTATAATAATGATATAGTACCCATATTCAAACACACACTTCCATATTTTATATGGAATAATAGGTATGTGACTATTAGCTGATAGTAACATTTTTGTACAGTTAAACAGATGACAATATTTCTCAGCTGCTGTAGCAGACAACTGTCTTCTGCTCCCAAACCCCTATACCCACTTTTTCTGGGAAAAACATCCTAGAGTTTTTTGTTAGGATAACACCTCCCTTTCTCCATGTACTTAGTCTACCACTTCCTCCCCAGATGTAAGGGTTGGGAAATTATCCAGATCTCAGAAATATAATATTTTAATCCCTGACCAGAAAGATTTTTTCAGAAGTAGTCATGAAGTCATGAGACCCATGTAGGCTAGTCCAATCAGAAAAAGTTCTGGGATTTTTTTTTTTTTTTGGAGCAACTTTGAAAGAGTAGTTCTCTTTTCTAGACTTGGAATGAAGTATGAAAGCTTGGGACTCCAGGCAGATATCTTCTGCACAAGAAGAGATATGAAAAGAGAATCAAGACAGAGGAAACGTAATATTCAAGAGGTGAAGGCAGAGGGCCTGAGTTTTGATGACATTTGAGCCGTGAATCCCTGAAGACCAGATCTACTTCTGTACCTTCCATTGATGTGAGCCAATAGATTCTTGATTTTTTTTTTTTCTTAATCCAGTTTGAGTTGGGCCTTGTCTCTCTTAACCAAAATTTTACACCAAATTTACTAATGCGCAGCTACTTTCAATGACTGCTAAACTAACCTTGGTCTTATTTGAATGGAGCTCACCTTTTTAACATCCTGATTTTTTCTTGGATTATACTTTAGCTAGTATTTGTCTTTTATCTCTGAGTTCTAACAATGATAATGGCTTCTGAATATCATTATCCTTCCTGGCACCCTCCACTGTGATTTTAGCTGCTTTAGCACAGTTTTTCCTTGGGCTGCTTTGGAATCATGAGATGCCCATTGAAAAGGCAGATACTGTGAAGGGCCTGACAATCAGAATTCTTAAAATGCTCCAAGGTGGATCCATTATGCACTAGCCTTTGAAAACCGAATTCTAGGACTAGATCCTCATCTATAGTTACTTTCTGCTCTCCCCTCCAAACTCTTAGGTCATTCTTTCCCCTTGATCAATTTCTTTTCCCATCCGAAGATAGAAAGTGAAAGAGAAGCAGAGGAGCTACTTGGACTTCCCATGGGTCAGTGGGACCCTGCCCTTTCTCAGTTGTTCACGTAACTGGGAAAAATTTCCCAGATGAACCATCTCAAAACTCAGCTCTATGCCCTTTGGAAATCTCAACTTACGTTTTCTAACAAGTGTACTGATTAATGTCTTGTCTTCTGTATTTTTTGCAGCTGTAGTTTTTGCAAGGGCACAGAATTCCTAAAACTCAGCCCACATCAGAAATGGGAAAACATGTACGTAAATAGAACCTAACAAGATATTTAAATTTTTTGCCTTTTCTTCCCCCTTCTTTGAGAGCCAAAAGAGGTCTGAGGTTGAAACTGTCCTCTCTTCTGTAAAATGAGCCCACTTATCTTACGGACTTGTATGGCAGTGCCATAACAGGTCTGTAAACAAAAACATCCAGTGATTTCCTCAAACTTGATGGGACTGTTGATTGTGAAACATGAGGCTGAAGGAAAAGTTATGAGACAGTCATAGAAGCCAACTTTGAACTGGAAGCCTTTCCCATGACCTGTGCCCCCAAAATAGTAGCTCCCTGCCGGTGACCATCTGCAGCCCTGATCTGACCCTGCCCCAAACTTCTGGCATGTGGAAGCTGGCCCAGCTGTCACAGAGCAGGCAGATACATTTCCCAGTGTTTACAGACTTCTCTTGGCCTTGTGCATATTCTCGCAGTAGTCGCTGTTTAAAAACACCCAATAAAACTCAAGAATGTGCCAATAATAACTCCCTCATCACAGGCTGGGCTGAATTTGCAGTGCACCAGATGCTGAATGCTGCTCCTCTAGGACAGGCCGAGCAGGGGACTAGTGGTGGTCTCATCCTGGCTCCCAGGTCCATCTCACTCTAAGCCACTGACCTGGTCCACTTCAGGTCAGGGAGATGTGGGCATGGGCAGAGTGGGTGCGGAAGGAAGTCTCACCTTGTATACCAGCTTTGCTTACCCTCCTTTGCCCTGCAGCCCTGTTGCTCATCTCACCATCCCTGTCTCCCCACCTCTCAACCCCTACCATGGAAACAGATGCTTTAAAATCTTCATGTGAGTCACCTCTCCCAACCCTGTAAATTCTCCCTTTCTGCCCTTATTCCCTAAATCTCCTCTACAAGTGAGTGCCCAAGACTTTGTCTGCAGTGAGATGTTAAAAACATGTATTTTTCACTTATGGAGGAAAATGATATTGAGCTCTACCATTTGAACTGAGAAATTGAGAGAGGTGATGTAAACCACATTTAGGGGCCCTTCCTTTAGAAGACCCAGGCAGAAGTCAGCACTTCTGGAAATTCAGGGACCACCTCCTTCCTCATGTATTGTATACAGAAGGTTTACTATCAAAAGGACTAAGGTGAGGACAAGAGATAGGAAACCAGGGAGTTCATGGGGGTGGGATTGAGGTAAAGGTATAGTTAGATGGGGTGACCCTTTTATTTCTCTTGGGAAGGACCTCTGCAAGAGAGGAAGGCTTGGACCTGCCAGGGTGAACATTTCTGTCTTTCAGCAAGTATTGATTGTGCCATACTGTGCCAGACAAGGTATTGGATGTGGAAGATACAAGGATGGGTAAAGAGTTGTAGTTCCTGCCTTCACGGAGCTACTGTTGGGAGGGGTATTGCTAGTAATCAATTAATCATTAAATAAACGTGCACATGAGGTAGTGGTAAGTGCTGCCAAGGAGAGGTCTGTTGGGCTAGGAGAGGCAATTTCAGAGAGGATTTGGCCTCTTCTGAGGGGTCAGAGAAAGCTTTCCTAAGAAAGTGCTGACCTGATTGAGAGCTGAATGATGAATAAGAATAAGGCAGCTAAAGAAGGAAGGACAGGGCTGCAGCTGGGGCCCCAGTAGGGGCCTGACAGGCAGAAGACACCAAGGTAAGGACAGTGGATTGGAGTTAGCAGAGCAGACGGTGTTGGGCTGAGGCTCGAGAGGTTCTCGGGCACCGGTTAGGGAGCACCTCTCTTGTAAACCATGTTGAAGATCCTTGTCTTTATCATATAAGCAATGAAAAGCCATTGTACCATTTTTATTGGTGGTGGTGTTCATGGTGTTCATGGGCATGGTGGGGGATGTGTTCAGATTTTGTGTGGGAAAAGGTGGTTGTGGTTACAATGTGGTGGGTTGAAGGAGAGGGGATAGGTTCAAAGTAGAAAGAAGAGGCAGTAGCTGAGACAAGAGATGATGGTAACTTGGGCTAAGTTGGTGATAGTATGGGAAGAGAGATTAGAGGCAAAATCAGCAGAACTTGGTATGTGTGTGCCCTTATCACCTTCAAGCTTCCTTGGGTGTAAATTTGACAGGAGCCTGAAGGTAGCATGCCCACTGGTGCATGAGAGAGCAGGTCACAGCTAAATTAGATTTATCTGAACAAATAGCTCTGGTGCTGGATCCCAAGGAGCACTTTCCAGCCATCCTGCATCTTCAGCATGAGCAGGCACTGAAAATGAAGTGCTAGCAAGGAAGCAGGCTCCTGGGTTATTTTTAGCAAGCTCTAGGAAATAGCCAACATTCTAATTTGAATCCTTCTCATTAAAATCCAGAGCCTCACCCCACACAGTTCTTGTTGCTAATGTCTGCAAACTTCTCTTTTTTCCAGATAATTGACAATAGGCCCCCATGGAGGTCTTCTCAGCATTTCTGCAAAAATTTAGGAAACATTAGGTTTAACACCATCATCATGTTTGCCATGACAGCAAAAATCCCAGCCTGCAAAACTCGAAGTGTGATGAAGCGGAAATACAGGGACAGCACAGAATGACTGATCATCTCAGGATGTTTCCAGTGTTGGCATTTTCCCTTGATTTTGGAGCAGGAGCAGGAAGCAATGGTGGCTTTGGGGACATGCCTAGGTGACGTAGGGAGGGTTTACTCCTCTTCCTTTTCAGCTTTTCCTCTCTGCTCTCAAGCAATTCCTGGATTTTAAGTTACTTTTTTCCTCTCAGATCTGTTTTTTATTCATTGATTTTTAAAATTGGAGTATAATTGCTTTACAATATTGTGTTGGTTTCTGCCATACATTATCCCCTCTTCCCATCTCAATAACTTATTCTATGTAATTTCAACATACACACGTGCATGTCACTTCAGTCATGTCCATCTCTTTGTGATCCTATGGACTGTGACCCATCAGACTCCTCTGTCCATGGGGATTCTCCAGGCAAGAATACTGGAGTGGGTCGCCATGCCCTTCTCCAGGGTATTTTCCTGAACTAGAGATCAAATCTGCATCTCTCATGTCTCTTGAATTGACAGGCAGGATCTTTACCACTAGTGCCACTTGCGAAGCCCATATTGAATTTTAAAACTGCTTTTTACTGTTGTTAAATAAAGCTATTAAAATAACTTTAAGCTATTTTCAGTTCAGTTCAGTCACTCAGTCGGGTCCAACTCTTTGTGACCCCACGGACTGCAGCACAGCAGGCCTCCCCGTCCATCACCAACTCCTGGAGTTTACTCAGACTCATGTTCCTTGAGTCAGTGATGCCACCCAACCATCTTATCCTCTGTTATCCTCTTCTCCTCCCACCTTCAATCTTCCCAGCATCAGAGTCTTTTCAAATGAGTCAACTCTTCGCATCAGGTGGCCAAAGTATTGGAGTTTCAGCTTCAGCATCAGTCCTTCCAATGAATATTCAGAATTGATTTCCTTTAGGATGGACTGGTTGGATCTCCTTACAGTCCAAGGGACTCTCAAGAATCTTCTTCAACACCCAGTTCAAAAGCATCAATATTTTGGTGCTCAGATTTATTTATAGTCCAACTCTCACATCCATACATGACTAAAGGCAAAAACCGTGGCCTTGACTAGATGGACTTTTGTTGACAAAGTAATGTCTCTGCTTTCTAATGTGCTGTCAAGGTTACTCATAATTTTCCTTCCAAGGAGCAAGTATCATTTAATTTCATGGCTGCAATCACCATCTGAAGTGATTCTGGAGTCCAGAAATAGAGTCAGCCACTGTTTCCACTATTTCCTCATCTATTTGCCATGAAGTGATGGGACCAGATGCCATGATGTTCACTTTCTGAGTGGTGAGCTTTAAGCCAACTTTTTCACTCTTCTCTTTCACTTTCATCAAGAGGCTCTTTAGTTCTTCTTGACTTTCTGCCATAAGGGTGGTATCATCTGCATATGTGAGGTTATTGGTATTTCTCCTGGCAATCTTGATTTCAGCTTGTGCTTCCTCCAGCCCAGCATTTCTCATGATGTACTTTGCATAGAAGTTAAATAAGCAGGGTGACAATATACAGCCTTGACGTACTCCTTTTCCTATTGGGAACCAGTCTGTTGTTCCATATTCAGTTCTGACTGCTGCTTCCTGACCTGCATACAGGTTTCTCAAGAGGCAGGTCAGGTGGTCTGGTATTCCGCATCTCTTTCAGAATTTTCCACTGTTGATTGTGATCCATACAGTCAAAGACTTTGGCATAATCAATAAAGCAGAAATAGATGCTTTTCTGGAACTCTCTGGCTTTTTCGATGATCCAGCTGATGTTGGCAATTTGCTCTCTGGTTCCTCTGCCTTTTCTAAAACCAGCTTGAACATATGGAAGTTCACAGTTCACTTATTACTGAAGCTTGGCTTGGAGAATTTTGAGCCTTACTTTACTAGCCTGTGAGATGAGTTCAAATGTGAGGTAGTTTGAGCATTCTTTGGCATTGCCTTTCTTTGGGATTGGAATGAAAACTAACCTTTTCCAGTCCTGTGGCCACTGCTGAGCCACAGTCAGTTCCCAGTCTGACTGTACAAATCAAATCACATTTATTCAAATCAGATTGATTATATTCTTTGTAGCCAAAGATGGAGAAGCTCTATACAGTCAGCAAAAACAAGACTGGGAGCTGACTATGGCTCAGATCATGAATTCCTTATTGCCAAATTCAAACTTAAAGTGAAGAAAGTGGGGAAAACCACCAGACCATTCAGGTATGACCTAAATCAAATGTCTTATGATTATACAGTGGAAGTGACAAATAGATTCAAGGGATTAGATCTGATACACAGAGTGCCTGAAGAACTATGGATGGAGGTTCATGACCTTGTACAGGAGGCCATGAACAAGATCATCCCCAAGAAAAAGAAATGCAAGAAGGCAAAATGGTTGTCTGATGAGGCATTACAAATAGCTAAGAAAAGAAGCTAAAGGCAAGGGAGAAAGGGAAAGATACACCCATTTAAATGCAGAGTTAAAATAATAGCAAGGAGAGATAAGAAAGACTTCTTCAATGATCAGTGCAAATAAATGGAGGAAAACAATAGAAGGGGAAAGACTAGAGATCTCTTTAAGAAAATTAGAGATACCAAGGGAACATTTCATGCGAAGATGGGCTCAATAAAGGACAGAAATGGTAGGGACCTAACAGAAGCAGAAGAATTTCACAACATCATCTTTTAGGATTTGAAATAGCTCAACTGGAATTCCGTCACCTCTACTAGCTTTGTTCATAGTGATGCTTCCTAAGGCCCATTTGTCTTTGCATTCCAGGATATCTGGCTGTAGGTGAGTGATCATATGATCATGATTGTCTGGGTTGTGAATATCATTTTTGCATAGTTCTTCTTTGTATTCTTGACACCTTTTCTTAATATCTTCTGCTTCTGTTAGGTCCATACCATTTCTGTCCTTCATTGTGCCCATCTTTTCATGACAAGTTCCCTTGGAATCTCTAATAAGTTATTTTAGAACACTTTATTTAAGTTTATTTTAGAATAGTTAGCACCTGATTCTTATGTTTGCCTTCCAGGCCCTCCAAGTGCTTGACCTGTGTTCTTTAGCTTCTTTGGGTCTTAATTCCTTTGCTGGAGATGTGAAGAGGTGCTGCTCCAGGTTGACATTGCTCCACCTTCAGTCATTCAGGCATCATCCTCATCACATTTGCATGCTGACTTTTCTCTTACATTATTACTTCATTAACATTTTTCCTCTTAATTGACATTTTTCGTTTATGTCAATATGTTTAAGAAAACGTCTTGGCTATAATGTGTTGTGAAACTGTAGGACTGATCTGATAATGGTTTTTTAAAAACACACATAAATAAGCTTATAATTAAAATAAAAATATTTATCTATTTCAAACAACATTTCACCATGATGATATTTAGACACCACTCTGGGAAATTCTGAGTAAGCCGACTTCTAAGCTCTCTTGCAGTACTAACATATTCTTGTTCACATCTGGCCTTACTTACCCAGCCTTATTTCCCATGGCTTCCTAAAAGAAAACATCAAGTTTGGCCAAATCAGTGTCTTTGGTACTTCTTGTAGACAGTGTAAGCATGCTGTTTCCTTCATCTAGAATCAATAATTTGCTAAGGAAAGAAAAATGGCCTAAGAAGGAAAAACAAGTTAAGAAAGGTCATGATTGCATGGACAAGCCACCCTTGACCAGCTGGTCAAGAAAATCCTTTTGGGTTGGCTGTTGTTAGATGAAGGTCAAGTATAAAGAATTGAAGGATTCATCATCTGTGGGTTATTTTTTCCTTTTAAAAAGAGGGTTACCATTTACTGGGCAAATTTACTGGACAAATTTTTAAATGTCCCCCAGGGTTCTTCAGCTTCATGTTGGCATTTTCCAACCCTTTTCTAATGGAGAAGAGAAAATCGTTTTGACTATTAGGGTGAGTAATCATTATTTGCTAGAGAAATTAATTAGTTCACTTACTTACAATGCATGGTGTTTTATTTCATGCAGTCACTGGATATACAAAGATCATTTAGATATTTATCTACCCCCAGGAGCTCTAGTTTAGGAGGAGACTGAAAGTACATAGGGGAACTTGATAATGCCTGTTCAGGCCCCAAAGCAGAAATGTGTCCAGGGGACAGTGTGGCCATAGGAGACAGTCAGCTTTATGGAAGCAAAACTTGCTAGGGGTTGTAAAATGATTTATAAGTTGGGTCTTGACTTATTAGCCACTGTTGGTTAGGTGAATGGGTATTGTAGGACAAAATACCCTCCCAGAGAAAATAAACACTGTTATAAGCTTATCTGGCATAGTCAGTAAAGCTGAAACGTGAATGCAATTTAATGGGGGTAGAACGTATATTAACCTGCTTGTGTGTGTGTGTGTGTGTGTGTGTGTGTGTGTGTGTATCTGAGTGACAGAGAGAGAGAGAGAGAAGTTGAATTATAGTCTCTATTCAAGAAGGAACTGTTGAAGATTTTTAAGCAAGAAGGTGATGCATTCAGAGCTATATACGGAAAGCTCACTCAGGCAGCTGGCTAGTAAATAATTGGGTTGGGAATTGTTTCCAAAGTACAGGCAAAGAGACAGGTTAAAACGCTATACAGTGTAAAATACATAGCTAATGGGAAATTGGCATAGGACACAGGGAGCTCATCCTGGTGCTCCGTGACAACCTAGAGGGATGGGATGGGGTGGCAAGTGGAAGAGAGGTTCAGGAGGGAAGAAACATGTGTATACCTATGGCTAATTCATGCTGATGTATGTACACAACAGTGTAAAGCAATTATCCTCCAATTAAAAATAAATTAATATTAAAAACCTCTATTACCAGGTTCCAGGTAAGAGAGGATGACAGCAGTAACAGTGGCTAATAACCAACAGTGGCTAATAAGTCAAGACCCAGCTTATAAATCATTTTACAACCTCTAGAGGATTGTAAAGAGGGAGGGAAGTGATGAGAGACTGGGTGATATATATGAAGAGGCCAAAATTTCCAGCTTGGGCGATTGGGTTGTGGTACCACTCAAACCCAGGAGGAAACAGTCTATGTGTCCATTTACCTCCTGAGGGACATCTTGGTTGCTTCCAAGTTCTGCCAGTTATGAATAAAGCTGCCATTAAAGTCCTATATAGACTTATATAAGCATTAGACGTAAGCATTCAACTCACTTGAGTCCATGGAACCAAATAGTTCAATGGCTGGATCATACAATGAGAATGTGTTTCATTTTCAGAATTTCTAAAGATGGTAGCTGACAGCATGTTAGCATACTGAGGAATTAAGCCAAGGAACGAGGTAGAATTCAGTGATCCCAGCAAGAAAGATGTCGCCAAGACAAAACCACACTTCCACCCTCTAAGTGTTGACAGCTGATCCTGAGAACAAAGTGGACACAAGACCGGTGCAGAGGAGAGAAGCACCCACATTTATTTCCCCTGAGTTTTACGAGACCCAGGGCACCCTCCTAAGGAAATGAAGAAAGACCCGGAGAAGTGGCAAAACCTAAATGCTTGAGTTGAACAAAGAGAGGTGATTGTGAAAAAGAAAGTTCACTATGCGGGGAGGCTAAGGAGGACAAGGACTGTAGTCAAAAAGGTCTGTTTGTACAGAATCTCTCTGCCCTTGACGGTAACAATGTCAATCACCTTCCAGCAGATGAAGGACATATTCCAT
>SJYC01027594.1:0-12864 GCA_006408675.1 Madoqua kirkii | reverse complement strand
TGCCGTCTATGGGGTCGTAGAGTCAAACACGATTGAAATGACTTAGCAGCAGCAGCAGCAGCAGCAGTTTCAAGTGTGCAGCAAAGTGATTTAGTTATACACATACACATATAGTCCATAGTGTTGCAAAGAGTCAGACACAACTGAGCGACTTCACTTCTTTCTTCTATGCATATGGTCGTGTTAGCAGTAAAGAACCCACCTGCCAATGCAGGAGACATAAGAGGAGTGAGTTCTATCCCTGGGTCAGGAAGATACCCTAGACAAGGGCACGGCAACCCACTCTAATATTCCTCCCTGGAGAATCCTATGGAAGAGCAGCCTGGTAGGCCACAGTTCATAAGCGAAGAGTCAGACATGAATGAAACAAGAGCAATCAGGCATGCATGCATACATCCATTCTTTTTCAGGTTCTTTCCCCATATAGGTTATTATGGAATATTGAGTAGCCTTCTCTGTGCTAAATTGTAGCTCCTTGTTGACTATTTTACATAGTATGTATACATTAATTCTAAACTCATAATTTATCCCCTCCACCTTTTGACACTTTCTTTTCAAATAAATTTAAGGAAGAAAAGTGAACTGATAGGCATGCATGCATACATCCATTCTTTTTCAGGTTCTTTCCCCATATAGGTTATTATGGAATATTGAGTAGCCTTCTCTGTGCTAAATTGTAGCTCCTTGTTGACTATTTTACATAGTATGTATACATGAATTCTAAACTCATAATTTATCCCCTCCACCTTTTGACACTTTCTTTTCAAATAAATTTAAGGAAGAAAAGTGAACTGATTCACAGAAAAAAAAACATAAGTATTTATTAAAATAAACAGGTGATAGTATGGAAAAAATAGTAGTAGAATGACCAAAGTTTGGGAAATGTCAAAAGTTGAGCTACATTTGGGTGAGGAAGCAGGAAGGAAGTAGCTTACACTGTTTGTGATGACCACAGATGATTTCTCACCAGGTTACTTCATTGCATCGGCTTTTGTCTCCTGAAGATTGTTGTCGAAAAATGCAAATACTCTGAGAGCATCATATTATAACATATAATAAGCACATCCCTTATTTACTTAGTTTTTGGATGCCTTACTTGGCTTGTAGGAAATCAGTTCCCTAACTAGGGACTGAACCCAGGCCAGCCATGGCAGTGAAAACACTGAATCCTTACGACTGGACGGTCAGGGAACTCTATAAGCGTATTTCTTAATGCTCTGCTTTTACACTCTGGCTGGGACAAATCTGGAGGGAGAAAGGCTGGGATGGCATGCAGTGGACTCCAAGACAGTTTACCAACCTCATGATTTTGTCCAACACTTGAGCAGAGAGAGTCCTTGGATACTGGCATTTACCTTGAGCAGTGGCTGACAAGTAGATTGAATTCAAATAACATGAGGTTTAATTTCAAAGTGATGATGACCGCCACTTGAGGGTAGACTTGAGGCACTGTGACATTTTTTTTTTTTAATATGTAGATTCTGCAGTCTCTAGAAGAGTGCTTGGCACACACTACATAGGTGCTTAATAAATAATGGCTAAATGAAAGAGTGAATGGCTGTGAAAAATGCACAATAGCTTCTATTCACACCTGTGAATGAGTAGAAAAATGAGTAGAAAGTTTGCAATGATACAGACCTGAGTTCACATCCCATTTCTGTCCTTTTCTTGCTGTATATCCTTGGGCAAGTTACTTAACCTCTCTGAATCTCATCTGTCAGATGGAACTAATCAGTGACCCACCGGCAAATGTTTCACAACTGGCTCTCCAAGAAGAAGAAAAGCTCTGCTTTGTAGTGCTTGCTGATTTCTGGGACATAAATATTCCCACCAAGCTAACAATTGTTAAACAGCTAGCTTGCAAAATCCCTGCAAATCTAAAAAACAACTCTCATAAGTGACAGGATACAGTCCACCACTGGAGGCTGCCTCATGGGGGTGTCAATAATTTTTGGAGCACATGCTTCCTGGTAGCCCATGCTTAGATTATTTAGTTCTCGTAACAATGCTATGAGGTAGAAACTATTATCCCTATTTTAGGGGTAAAGAATACTGTTGGAGTAATTAAGGGATCTGTGTATGAACACACAGACTGTATCCTCTCTACTAGACTGTCCCTCTGTTCAGTGAATTGAATCCAAAAAGGACAGATACCACAAGGCATATAACAGATGTTTAATTAATGTTACTTTCCCTTCCTTCTTTACCATTTCTATGAAAAATATATTGGTAAAAAATGTCCCAGACCAGATCCCAGATATTGCTGGAAAGGTCTGGTCATAGAATAATCCCAGAAATATTTTTTTAAAAAGTATTTTTGAGAATATACACTAGATATTGGGAAAGGAAAAAAAGGAACAACAGAAAAAATTGTGAAGATACAATAAAGAGCAGGTATAGTTTCAAGTACTTCAGGCATCACATTGTTGTCTAATGACTCATTTAACATCCTTCCTCAATGGTTCAGAAGATAAAGATTTGCCTGCAACGGAGGAGACACAGGAGACGTGGATTCAATCCCTGGGTAAGGAAAATCCCCTGGAGAAGGGAAATGGCAACCCACTCCAGTGTTCTTACCTGGAAAATCTCATGGACAGAGGAGCCTGGCGCCCTACAGTCCATAGGGTCGCAAAGAATCAGACACCGCTGAGTGAACACGCACGACCCATTTAACAAGACAAAGTTTTGAACATGAATGCTTCCTCCCTAGGAGGGCACAGGCCGCCTTCACTAACTTCTTGCCCGGTAACAGGGCTTGTAATAATTTACCAGCTAAATGAGAGCCTTTTCCTTCCTTGCTGTTGGTGCACCAGGCAATGTGAAATTCACAGGTGTTTCTAAGAGTTTGATACACAGCTATCATTAAATATATGGATCTAAGTGGATGTATTATTATACATTTTCTGCCAGAAGAGTATGCACAATTTTCCTCCTGTGGAAAACTATGAACATAATTTGGGTTGGAGGAAACTCGGTTGGGAGGATTTAGCTAAGGGGATTGGGTCTCCTACCCGGTGGTCGTTCCCCTCCCACCTTCTGCCTGATGGAGTTGTCTCCATGAGATGTTGGAAATGCCAGGGACTTGCTTGCTTGAAGGGAAGATGGCCATGTAACCTACTCAGTTCTGACCAATGAGACTTGAGGGGAAATGTGTGAAGCGGCTTTTAGGGACAATTTTCTTTGGTGAGAAAGTTGGAAGCAAGCAAGAATAAATTCCATATCTCCTTATTTGCTTTTTGATCTTGTCATCTGAGGGTGACAGATTTGGCATCTAACTAGGTGGATAGCCTGGAAATATCTGCCTCCCTATTTCTTGTTGAGCAAGATAAAGAGACATCCTTATTGTTCAAAGCCTTTTGTCATGTTTTCTCTGCTTTGCAGCCCAAAGCATCCCAGACCAATTAAATGGATTATCAAGTTTACCTGCTAGAATTTTAGTGTTAGAACCCATGATCACCAAAATCCTGTGCGTAAGAAAGCTTTCTGCTGCAATAACTTCAAGTCCTGACTCCAGCAGCTTCATGTAGGGAAGTTTATCACTTCATGTGGCAGGAAGCACAGAGTCAGGACAGGCTTTAGGTGGCAGGCATGCCCCGGCTTTACTTCTCTGAGACTCTCCCTGGTGGCTTTGGTCCTCAGACCGGCTGACTGCCAAGTTCCAGGCACCATGGCCCAACAAGACAGTGCCTGGTTGAAGAGGAAGACTTGTCCATTCCTGTGTCTTTTCAGAGCAGTGAGGATAGTTTCTCTGTCAATAACAGTTCATTTCCATCCTTTTCTAAGTCATTCTCTGGCAATGGGAACATAAGATCTCCAGGGGCTACATCTGGGGTGGCATGAATTTAGAGGAACCCACGCCAAAGATCAAGTGCCACTTCTCTTTCCTCTGCTTGGAGATCTTTCATGGACCCTGGGGAGCTTGTTTTCTACTTAGAATCTCTGCAAGTCCTAATTGATCTTTTTTTTTTTTTTTCTTTCTCTTCTAACTTAGTTTTGAGCTTTAGCTTACTCAGATTGCTCCTGACAAGTGGTTTCTCTTAAAGAAAAAATTGGATCCTTTCTGTTTCTGGGTCCTGAATCTATGCTTGCAAATGCTAAAATGGGTATAGTTAAAAAAAAAAAAATTGGATACCAATTTCTTCAAAGGAAAAAACCTCGAGGACAAACTACAGTTTTCATGGATAAAAATGTTTTACCTTGATTGGTTTTTCTGAAACTGATCAGGAACCTGTGGTCCTCGGCCCCCAGGCCCATGTCCTCTGCCTGTCTTTTGTCTGTGGAAAACCTTTACCCAGTGAATAAATTTAATCAGAGAAGTGAGAGAATGCAGAAATAAAGGAAAACAGTCAGAGGAGACCTAATGGTAACAGTTTAGTCATTAAGCAGAGTAAGGACCTTTAGTTCCCTCTCAAGGGCTATAGATAATATTCTGGGCCATACTGTGTGAGCTGTCTTGTAGATACTGAAACCCTCACCACGTGGAGACGTTAACTGCACGATGACCAGACTGTAATCACAACATAAGCTGCCACAATTTCGAGAACTGGCTTCAAAGAAATGGAAACAAACTGACTCGAACTGAAGATTAACTGAACCTAAAACAACTAAGATGACATGGGTCAGACTACAGATGACCAATGCAAAGATGACTGTCCGAGCTAACTGTGCTGTTTCTGCGAGGAGTGCCCTCCCTCTGTCTATAAAAGCTCGTATCCCCTGATTGCTGGGGTTGGGGTGAGTGGCACTTGGCCTTTAGATACACTGTCCCCCCTACCCTGGCTGGTAGCCGGCTCCAAAATAAAGCAAACTTTCTTTTGCACCCACTTGGCCTCTTTATTGGCTTTTGAGCAGCAAGCAGACGGTTCCTGCTTTCTGTAACACTTCTTAAGCATATTTGTATACTTACCAAGAAAATAGGCACCGTGCCTTTAAGAGGAGCTATCTGTCAGATTTCTTAAGTGATATAAAGTTACTGAAGGAATAAAAAGAATTAGATGTGAAGTGACTTTTATCTGGGGGAAACTTCAAGATTGAATTTGGAGGCAAGAGTAAGTAGAGAAGAGAAACGTGTGTTGAGTGAACCATTTCCTCATTGAATGAAACCCCTGCTGTTTTCATTACGCCTCACGTCTCCTTCACCTGTGTTTACAGGTAGCCGATTAACCACCAAAGATTTATTTTGCGCCTGATGTCTACTGCTTTTAACCAGAGGCCTCGGGTGAATTTGGGGCCAGCACTAGCTGCTTCTGTCGTCGTTGTAAGACTCCCTGTATCCCATTCCTCCCTTCCCCCATCCTAAAGGACCCAGGGTCCGCCTCACCCCGTACAGCCTATGTTATTGGGGTACCCCCATGCCTGTCCCCCCAGCTCTGGGGTCAGGGTAAGTCAATTAGGAGTCCGCAGTCATTGGCCCGAGGAAGCCTGTGACAGACATGGCCTAGTCAGGAGAAAGCCAAGATTATTTTGCTTGGAATGTCATGGCAGACACAGTCTCCCTCTGTGGATATGGAGTTGGGTGTTGCTTACACTCTGCGAGGCACAGAGAGATTGAAAACAAAACAAAACAAAGCAAACACAGATGGAAAGAAACCGAACCAAGACAGGCTTGAGGCCTGACCTGGCTCTGGAGCTCACGGTGACCCTGGTCAAGAAATCTCTTTATTGTTGGTTGAGTTTTCCATTAGCAGCCACCCAAAGGGCCACAGGGATGGAATGGCCGATGCCATTCTAGTCTACAGGACATTCTAGTAAGTAGGCCTGTGTGTTTCATAAGTCTAGTTTCCTCAAGGCAAATAAGTGTATTGCCCAAGAAAGGGAGGAAAATGAATCCTTTGTGTTGGAGGGTTGAAAAGGGAATTAGCCTGATTTCCAGCCTCCAGCCACCGGCCTGGGAGATAGAAATGGCTTAGGACTTCTTCAGAGGTGGAGCCCACACCCATTCAGAGGCAGCCAAGGTGTGGGGAGTCTCCAGGCGGACCAGCTGAGCAGGTGCCTGAAAGGACCAGGCAATTAGGGCATCCGGGGCTGGGGTGAGCCTGGCAGAGCGGCCGTGGAGGAGCCTGTTGCCTAATCAGGAGGCTTGTCTGTGCTCGATTCAGCATGAAGGGCGAAGGGTGGAGGATCAGTGATCTTCCGTCACGCTGTTTGTTAAAATGCAGATTCCCAGGACACTCACCAAAGCCACTGAATCAGATTCCCTGGGAGCACAGCCTGGAAACAGGCATTTCCAAAGGCATCCCAGCTGATTTGGGGATGAGCACCATTTGAGAAGGACTTCCCAGGTGGCTTGGTGGGTAAAGAATCCACCTGCGATGCTGGAGATGCGGGTTCAATTCCTGGGTCAGGAAGATCCCCTGGAGGAGGGCATGGCAACACACTCCAGCATTCTTGCCTGGGAAATCCCACGGACAGAGGAGCCTGGTGGGCTACAGTCCGTGGTGTCACAGTCAGACACGACTGAAGCGACTGAACACATACCTTTTGAGAACCCATCTTAGAGTGTGCAGAGGATTAAGCTGAGGAACCAGCCCAGTTGTCACCAGCCAGCCAGGAGAATGGCTGAAAAGAGCTAGCAGGAAGCCCAGAGTCAGGGTTCTAGCTGACCAGAAATAGAATGCCATCAGTTACTATTTGGGTCAGGTCCTGGGACAGGAGAGGTCTTAAAATCCCTTAGAGTTAATTGTCTACACTTAGACACTTGTCCTGACTGGATCCCCCTGCCAGCTTTGAGTGTGGAGACACGGGTGATGGGCATACTGGCTCTGAGCCTGTCAGAGCTCCCTGGCTGGTGTCAGGTCACATGGTCCCCGTGACGGACTTCACTGCAGACTGGCTACGGCGTTGACGTCACGCAGCCTCTTCTGCTGCTGTTTTAAAAGTAGACATAGGGCAGTTTGGCGGGGCAAAGATTTTTACTGCCACTGTTTACAAAGGAAGAGAGAAGCATGGAATTATTAGATTTGTCCAAGGTCAAGCACCAGGGAGTCTCCGGGGGGAATGGGAACCAGAGTAGTGTCTACCTGTGACCTGATGAGCCCTCAAGGTCAGTAGAGGTCACAGCCTAGACAGCAGATTCCCACATGGGGCAGCCGCTCCCTCTATCATTATTTGAGTGTTCTTGAGTTAAACAAGCAACACAAATACAAACAACAGAGAAAACTTTTTAGCCGGCACCATTAAGAAGAATGCAGGGCTGGACTCAGGAGAACGGAGCTCTGCTCCCAGCTGTAATCCTTCGGTATTTCATGATCCTTTCTGAGCCTCTTCCTTCATCAGCAGAGTAAATAGCAGGAATTCATGGCAAAATTATCATCTAGGACTTCTAATGGTAGGGGTTTCCTTGTCAATTTAAGCCTTTCTAGTAGAGTCCAGTGGTCATGTATGGATGTGAGGGCTGGACTCTAAAGAAAGTTGAGCATTAAAGAATTGATGCTTTTGAACTGTGGTGTTGGAGAAGACTCTTGAGAGTCCCTTGGACTGCATGGAGATCCAACCAGTCCATCCTAAAGGAGATCAGTCCTGGATGTTCATTGGAAGGACTGATGCTGAAGATGAAACTCCAATATTTTGGCCACCTGATGCGAAGAGCTGACCCATTTGAAAAGACCCTAATGCTGGGAGAGATTGAGGGCAGGAGGAGAAGGGGATGACAGAGGATGAGATGGCTGGATGGCATCACCGACTCAATGGATGTGTCTGAGTAGACTCTAGGAGTTGGTGATGGACAGAGAGGCCTGCTGTGCTGCGGTTCATGGGGTAGCAAAGAGTCAGACATGACTGAGCAACTGAACTGAACTGAGCTGAATGGGGTAACTTAGAAGAATGCTCTGTGTACATTTTATTCTGGTGGTTTTTAGATTTTTCAGCTTCAATTAATCTCCTTTGGACCATACTTCTCATATTCATCAGCACAGTGAAATTAAAGAAGGCTTCATTCACCATTTACAGGCTTGTTTTCACTTGCTACATGAAATCAGTTGCTAAACACTTGATCCTATGAAGGGATTAGCTAATAGACCACTTCTCTTCATGTTGCATAATTTTAGAGACCTCCCAAGGGAATGAAAATGCATAGTTTATTAGGATTGGAATTTTATTGCTGAAATTCTTCATTAATTGAGAGGAAAGAGATACAACAGGGATCTAGTTTACCGCCAGATAACTCTGTGTTTCCATTTGATTGGATTCAGTGGTTAAAAAAAAAAAGAAGCCTCCTACTTAAAAATATTCCCTCTGTAAATATTTATATGTGTATATTTTCTTAAACCTCAATCTTTTTCCATTACATGAGATAGTTTTCATTCTTGGTATGTAATTTTGTTAAACAACCTATCGTCCTCAAAACTAAGCACTCTAATAATTTCCTTGGGGATTAGTAGTTTTTCCTTTGCAACAAGTATGTAAAATATTTATTGATTCAGAGTCACATCAAATTTACTTTCTTGGCCAATGACTGTGCTATTTTGGGTATCAATCAGTGCCTGAAGACACTACCTCT
Organism: Madoqua kirkii; assembly: GCA_006408675.1. Lineage (NCBI taxonomy): Eukaryota > Metazoa > Chordata > Mammalia > Artiodactyla > Bovidae > Madoqua > Madoqua kirkii. The sequence goes on along the minus strand of SJYC01027594.1, from coordinate 4,367 downwards.
ACAATAAACTGATTTGTGAAGTTGTTGAATTCCTGTGGGAACGAATTCCATTTGTTCGTATTAAACCTATTATAGCCATCAGTTCAGTTCAGTTGCTCAGTCGTGTCCGACTCTTTGAGACCCCATGAATCGTAGCACGCCAGGCCTCCCTGTCCATCACCAACTCCCAGAGTTCACTCAGACTCATGTCCATCGAGTCAGTGATGCCATCCAGCCATCTCATCCTCTGTAACTGCTGATATATAATAATACTTGAACAAAATTTTTATTGAAAATAGTTGTTGTATAATATTATATGTTTCAGGCGTACAACATAGTGATTCACAATTTTTAAAAGTTATACTCCATTTATATTTATTGTAAAATATTGGTTATCCTTCCTATGCTGCTGTACAATGCATCCTTGGTAGTTTTGGGGTCACACAGAGTTGGACACGACTGAAGCAACTTAGCAGCAGCAGCAGCAGCAGCCTTTTTGCCTCTAATCCCTTTTGCCTATCTTGCCTCTCTTCTCTCTCCCCACTGGTAATCATTAATCTCTTTATCTGTGAGTCTGCTTCTGTGTTATATTTACTAGTTTATTTTTTAGATTCTACATATAAGTGATATGTCTTTTTCTGATTCACTTCACTAAGCTTAATACTTTCCAAGTCCATCCATGTTATTGCAGATAGCAAAAGTTCGTTCTTTTTTATGGCTGATTAGTATGTGTGCATATATATATATGCAAATATATGTTTATATATATATAAATACATATGTACACCATATCTTCTTTATCTATTCATCTGTTGTTGGATACTCCTGGAGATTAGTTTTTAATCTTCTTCTTAGCTGTTCTATTTTTTAGGAATAGTATAATTTTACTGTATTATTTTAAATGTATAATCTGAGGTACAGAATGGGCTTCCTAAGTGGCGCTAGTGGTAAAGAACCCACCTGCCAAGGCAGAAGTCCTAAGACAAGTGGGATCAGTCCCTGAGTTGAGAAGATCCTCTGGGGAAGGGCATGGCAACCCACTCCAGTATTCTTGCCTGGAGAATCCCATGGACAGAGGAGCCTGGTGGGCTACAGTCCATAGGGTCACAAAAGAGTTGGACACGACTGAATAGATATAGCACGAGGTACAGTACAACCATGGTTTCTAGGCAGTTGCATTTAAAACATTTAATTCTTCTCCTCTTCTTGGTTAAAGAATAATTTTTCATTTTCCCAGAAAGAGATACTCCTAGTCAAGTCCTACACGATCTGCCCTCAGGCTGAGGTAAACCGGAAGGGGACCAAGGGCCCATTTTCTTTATGGTCATGTACTTGGAGAATCCTGGGAAATTCTGGATAAGAAGTGGGTTCTGTCACCTGCAGCTCATAAACCCTCCAGAGTCGCTCCTAACTTCTCTTTGGCTACTTGTATTAATACAGTCACAGCCCCTGAAGGGAGGAAGAATGAGGGTGGGTTCCTCCCTTGGCTCAGTTTCCCAGAGCATGTGCAAGTGGGAGGCAGGGCAGGGCCCCCCTCCCCTTTCTCTCTGCTGCAGGAACCCTCAAACTCTAGTGGGCATCAGAACCACTTGAATTACACACAGTGCCTGGTAAATGGCTGATTGTCAGTTCCCATTGCCAGAGTTTCTGATTCAACAGAACTTTGAGGATGAGGAACCTGCCGTTTAACCCACAGGGCAACAAGATTTTTATGTATTAGTTAGATGTATAGGTGGACAGAGAAGCAGACAGTTAATATTTGAAATATCCTAGAGGAATGCCTATTCCGGGAGTAGAGAATTCAGAGACTATCATTTAAGGCCCATGTGTGTGCATGTGTGTGCTGGGGTGTTGGGTGGGCTTACTAAACACAGCTTCAATTTTCTTTATCGCTCACTGCAGAGGATTTGTTAATTAGCACAATTCACATTAGAAATATTTATTTCATGGTGTAATGAGAGGGGTTCAAAATATGTAGATAGGCTTAGAAACACAGAGCCTTCCCTTGCATGAACAGGGTACTGATTGTCATAGTTTCAGGTAAGCCCGTGTGTGTGTGTGTGTGTGTGTGTGTGTGTGTGTGTGTGCGTGCCCAGTCATGTCTGATTCTTTGCGACCCCATGGACTGAGGCCCAACAGAGTCCTCTGCCCATAGAATACTGGAGCTGGTTGCCATTTCCTTCTCCAGGGGATCTTCCAGGGATGAAACCCATGTCTCTTGCATCTCTGCATTGGCAGGTGGGATCTTTACCAGCCAGGCCACCAGGGACCCCAAATAAACCCATGACACCTATTAACTCAGACCCAGGTCGTTGAGATCCATTGCCCATAGAGCTGAGAAGGAGACCAGCCTAAGCTACTCATACCCAAGACAGCTCAGCATCCTTATCTTCTGGACCCCAAAATTGAGGATTTATTTTTCATTGCTGTTGGGTTCACAGTTTGCTGTTTAATAATCATGTTTCTTATAAATGAGGAGTGTTATACTATAACAGTGCGGGGAGGGCCAAGATGGCAGAGGGAGCCCAGAAGTGAATCACTGGAGGTGGACACGGCTGAGGAGGGCAGAGGGTTGAGTGTACATGATGGAGCTGAGTTTACTAAAGACAAAGAGGAAGGAAATAAAGACTTTATCTGAAAAGAGGCCAGAACTGAGAAAAACGGGAATAAGAAAGTATTTGGGGTTAATTAAAATGAACTCAGAAACTTTCTTATAACTCTTCCTTGCAAATTGTGAAAAGATCAACATGGGGCAATCACCCTTAGAATAGCATTTCTGATTAGGGTATTTTAAATGCTAATTGCCTGCTTCTGTGTATATTAAACCTAATGGACACACTTATATCTTGCTGAAATGCATGTTAAAATGCATTAATTTCTGATACCCCAGTTGGATGCCTCATAAGAGAGACAAAACAGTGATTTTCAGTGGGAAAGGAAGGCCCGTAGGCTTGTATATGTATACGTGTGTGAGGATAAGTGTAATTAACACAAATTATAAAGTGAAAGAGGAGAGTCAAAAAATTGGCTTTAAAGCTCAACATTCAGAAAACAAAAGATTATGGCATCCGGTCCCATCACTTCATGGCAAATAGATGGAGAAACGGTAGAAAGAGTGTCAGATTTTATTTTTTGGGGCTCCAAAATCACTGCAGATAGTGGCTGCAGTCATGAAATTAAAAGACTCTTACCTTGGAAGGAAAGTTATGACCAACCTAGATAGCATGTTGAAAAGCAGAGACATTACTTTGCCAACAAAGGTCTGCCTAGTCAAGGCTATGGTTTTTCCAGTAGTCATGTATGGATGCAAGAGTTGGACTGTGAAGAAGGCTGACTGCCTAAGAATTGATGCTTTTGAACTGTGGTGTTGGAGAAGACTCTTGAGAGTCCCTTGGACTGCAAGGAGATCCAACCAGTCCATCCTAAAGGAGATCAGTCTTGAATGTTCATTGGAAGGACTGATGTTGAAGCTTAAACTCCAATACTTGGCCATCTGAGGCAAAGAGCTGACCCATTTGAAAAGACTCTGATGCTGGAAACAATTGAAGGCAGGAGGAGAATGGGACGACAGAGGATGAGATGGCTGGATGGCATCTCTGACTCAATGGTCATGAGTTTGAGTGAACTCCGGGAGTTGGTGATGGACAGGGAGGCCTGATGTGCTGCAGTCCGTGGGGTTGCAAAGAGTTGGACACGACTGAGGGACTGAACTGACTGACTGATAACGCTTTGAGGATTCTCTCAAGCTTTTTGACCCTGTTTTGCTCTCTGTAGATAAAGTCACTGCTCCAGGAAATTCTCTACCTTCCATGACTTTAAATCACATCTATATTATATCTGCAGCCCTCATTCTTCCCCCAAAGTACAGAAATGAACATACAACTTCCCAGCAGACATGTCAAACCAACATGGTCCTAGACTGTGTGCTGGTCTCCAGCACACCTGTTTCGTCTCATCGTTCACTTTGGTAAATGGTGCTATCCTTTTTCCTGGTTTGTAAGGTTAGAATCATTCCTGACTCTCTTTTTCTCATAATCTTTATCCAATTTATCAGCAAGTCATCAGTTAAATTATATCCTTGAAGTCAATGATTTCTCATTACTTTCACTCTGTCATTCTAAGCTGAGACAAAACACCATCCTCCCTTGCCATACTGATTACTACAATAGCTAAAGTCCTTGGGCTTTCCCCCCAGTCTGTTTAAAACACAGCAGCTAGAATTTCAATAATAAATATGATTGTTATTATCCTACTCAAAGGCCTTCCCCCTCCCAGTGGTTTTCCATTGCACTTAAAATGACATCCAAAGTCTTTATCATGGTCTCAAGGTTTGCCATGATCTCAGTTCAGTTCAGTTCAGTTCAGTCGCTCAGTCATGTCTGACTCCG
>SJYC01027593.1:0-26096 GCA_006408675.1 Madoqua kirkii | reverse complement strand
TATTTTGCTGACCATACATCCTAAAACAAAGACTGATTCAGCAGCTTGGCAAATAGAAAGGATGCATTCACAAAGAATACATTTATTGATTATATTTGAGTTTTTTTTTTTTTTTAAGGGAAGGCACTTTAACTTTCAGAGTGGCAGGTAGTTTAGGGGCTTGACTGCTGGTAACATTAGACAAAACCACTTAGGCTACTGATCTGTGTTCTCTGCAGGTGCAGAACAGGGCTGAGAAATTACGATTGCTTTGAGGGCATTCCTGAAAGGGAGAGTATTCCTGGAAATCTGAGGTTTAGTCTGTTCTTGGTTGGAGGTGGGGGGGATACAAGTCCCTGTCCTGAGTCGCTCTTGGCCTAAGGGCTCCGCTGTTCTTCTCTGCTCCTTGTCCTGCTTGTTCATCTTGTCAGTGATCCCACTACTGAAGGCCCTTTTGCAGATGATGATTAATAAGATGTGGCTCTGGTGTTTAGGAAGTTTTAAGTTCTGTTGAGGGGGAAAAAGATGGATTAACAGGATGTGGTAAGACAGGCATGCATACATGGAGTGGGGGAGGGAGACTTCACTGGAGAGGCTGAGTGGGTGAGCTGGGTGTTGCAGGACCAACGGGTTGGGAGGCTGCAGAGATGGGGCAGGGGACACAGGTGGCCAAAGTGTGCTTCAGGCAGTTCAGTGTAAGTAAAAGATTAGAGGTGACATAGTGTACAAAGGATTTTTAATCCCTCTCTATTGAGTCAGGCACTTTCAGTCTGGGTAGATGAGCTTAGAATTTAGGAAACAGGCAAAGGTAATTTAGGTTGTAAGGAAAATTGTTGACTATCTATGTTTACTGCAGGTAAAATGAGAAGGTAGACTGACATTCTCCTCACCTAATGTTGGTAATGGAGGATATGTCACAATGAATTTCTAGTTACTTCCCATTGTTATCAAGGAGTTTGCTCCCCTGCAGTGAAACAAGAGAAAGTGGGTTTGCTTTATTACAGTCAATGCACAGCTTCCATGCAAATGGGCATTTCTACCCACTGTGCCAGGCTCACTGTCCAAATGTTCAATGCCTTTTTGACTTTCAGACTGAGGCAGTGACCACTGATACTCAGATCATCCTGTGGCTCAAGGGGAAAGTGGATACAGCTTGGTATAAACTTAATTTAACTTGCCTGGCATGACCAGTTAGGAAGTTCTCAGATGTCTCACCCTCACACATAGGGTATTTAGCTTTATGCCAAAGCATATGCTGTCAATTCCAGGTTTTCCTTTCTTTGGCTTCCTTTAGCTTTCAAAAGCTTCTCTGCAAAAACCACTTACCCAGCCTGCCATCTGCCATACTCCCCCACTAAAAAAAATCCATTTCTAATCCCCAGTTTCTTATATTTTCTAATTGTCTTTAACAGGAATGAGCAGTTGACCATTAGAAATATATTTGGAAGTAGGTTTTTTTTTAAGTTGAACTTTGCTTATTGAGAATTCTTGGTTAAGTTTCCTGTGGTTGAAATTATTCATATTGTTGGTTATATATGGATAAATAGTGACTGACAAGACAAGTGAAAATTGGGGCCAGTCTCTTGAAGGAATTGAATGCCACATATATATAATAAAGGTAATACTGATAATGATGATTCACAGTTCTCTTGGATGTAGATGAAAAACAACTGCACTGAAACAAAATTCAAACAACTGAAGCAAAAAGGAATTAATCTGACTAGTAAATCTTGGAATTCAGGCATGGCTAGATCCAGGGACTTAAATTTACCATTAGCACCTCTTACTGACACCTCCTCATCTTGATATCCTCCTTCTGTGCCACTAGACAAAAAGAAGATAGTCATTAATCTCCTTCCCTTCATAGGGCTTCAGACTAATCCCCCATGGGGAAGAGGCTTTCTTTCTTCCAGTGTTCTTATCTCACCCCTCAGAGAAGGATCCTGCTTTTCCTGATTAGACTTACATGTCTTGGTCCAATCAGTGTGTCCTGTAGTATGACATACTTTGTTGAGGACAGTTCACAAGCCCACCTTTCTCTGTCAGAGAAGTAAACTTTACACACACACACACACACACACACACACACACACACACACACACACACACACATACTGGGCAAAAAATACAGTATCTACCTCAAACTTCTGAACTGGCTGAAAGACTTTGGATATATTTGCTGGGGAGTAGTGGGCTTCCCTGAAAGCTCAGTTGGTAAAGAATCTGCCTGTAATGCAGGAGACCCCAGTTCGATTCCTTTGTCAGAAGGATCCACTGGGGAAGGGATAGGCTACCCACTCCAGTGTTCTTGGGCTTCCCTTGTGGCTTAGCTGGTAAAGAATGCACCTGCAGTGCGGGAGACCTGGGTTCAATCCCTGGGTTGGGAAGATCCCCTGGAGAAGTTGGGCTATACCCAACTCCAGTATTCTGGCCTGGAGAATTCCATGGACTGTATAGTCCATGGGGTGGTGAAAAATAGGACACGACTGGATGACTTTCATTTTCAGAAAGTTATTAAGAACCAGTGCAGACTACTTCAACCACTCTTTGGAAGTTCTGAGATATTTTGTAAGAGTTGGAAGACTTTCATTATCCAAAATAAAGTCTTTGGGTAAGGTGAAGCATTCCTTAAGTAGTGTGTTTCTAATCTTGCTTCACTTCTGTATCGTTTCTCTAGTTCTGTGATTATTGCTCCTGGTCTGTGCCTACACACAGAGTAATGGAGTATGTATACAGTGGTGACAGATACAACCTCTAGCTCCTCCAGCATCCCTGTAACCATATCTCTGCAATTTCATCCCTTTTTGCATTGCTTAAGATGATGTGAGTGCTACCTTGAGAATCAGAGATGCTATATCCTTTTCCAAGAATATTTGCATTCTTCCTGGAAAAGTACACAACTCATTTCTCACTGAATTTTCAAAGAGTGAATATATCTATATTGTCACTCCCAGGTTAAGAGAGAGAATATTACCATTGCCCCCAAAACTACCTCTTGCACCCTCCCAGTAGTACTACATATCCTCTTTGCCCAGTGGTGACCGCTTACCTGATTTCTCACACCATATCTTTCTCATCTTTGAAATCTGTGAAATATATATGGAATTATATGTATATACTCTTTTTGTTTCTTCTAAGGCACAGTACTGTTTGAGAGATTCATCCATGATGTGGCATGTAGCAACAGTTTATTTTTACTGCTGTATGGCAACCCACTCAGTTGCATTTCACAGTTTATTCTCTATTGATGTGTATTTGGGACATTTCCAGTTTAGGGTTATTGTGAATAATGCTGCTGTAATTTTTTGTATGTGTTTTTGGCACACATATGAATGGGTTTCTGTTTGTTACACTCCTAAGACTGGATCTCTGGGACATATATTCAAATTTAGGAGGGCCTTACAAAGAGGTTTTCTAAGTGGTTGTACCAGTTTATGCTTCCATCATCAGTTTATGAGTGTTTTGGTTTCTCCAAATACTTGTCAACACTTCCAAAAGTTTGGAACTGTCGAACTTTTTAATTGTAGCCATTACGGTGGGCTGGTAGTTGTTTCTCATTGTGGTCTCAGTTTGCCTTGGTGACTAATGATGTGCCTTGTTAGTATTTTTTTTGTCACTTTTATTTAATCTTTTGTAGTCCTTCAAATTTATTGCCTATTTTTCAGTTAGATTATCTGTTTTTATCAATTTGGGTTTTTAAAACAAACTCTGGTTTGTTTTAAATGGAATCTTTTAAAACGTCATTTTCTGATTATTTGTCGTGGATATATAGAAATACAGTTGATTTTTTATATATTGACCTTCTATCCAGTGCCTTTGTTAAATTCACTTGTAAACTCTAGTAAGTCTGATCGGTAGATTATTATGACTTTTCCATATACATAATTAAATTACACGCAAAAGTTTTTACTCCGTTTTGCAGTCATCGTTGGCGTCCCAGGTGGCTCAGTGGTAAAGAATCTGCCTGCAGTGCAGGAGAGGCAGGTTCAGTCCCTGGGTGGGGAAGATGCCCTGGAGAAGGAAATGGCAGCCCACTCCGGTATTCTTGCTTGGGAAATTCCATGGACAGAGGAGCCTGGTGAACTCCAGTTCATCGAGTTGCAAAAAAGTTGGATATGACTGAGTGACTAAACAAACAAAATTGTTGTCTTTGTGCCTTTTAATTCTTTTTCTTGCCTCTTGCATTGGCTGAGACCTCTAATATAATGGTGAATAGGAGTGGTCATAGTGGGTATCCTTGTCTCATTCCTAATCTTGGTGGGAAATTTTTGAAGAGTCACTATATGTGTTTTTAATATATCTCTATCAAATTAAGCAAATTTCCTCATATTTAAATTTTTCTCAGAGTATTTTTATGAATGGATGTTGGACTTGACAAGATACATTACAGAAATGTTGCAGAAATGTCCATTCCCTTCTAAACTTCCCTCTTCTCCATATGACCTCATTGCATTGGGAGCTCTCTTTCCAAAATTTTATCCAACTTTTCTAGTTGTTCTGGGGGGGTGGGGGGTGGTGTGTGTGTGTGTTTCCGCTATAAGACAGACCTCTAGTGTAGGATATGGTACATTCTAATTGTACTATTTTTGTCTTCCGTCTACATAATATGAATAAAATCGTACCCTTAGGAATCTATCTTCTTATTTCTTTGACCTATATTTCTCCTGCCTGATGAGCCTTATGAATAGATCTTTCTTTTTCAAGTCTTGCTGTCTCCAGAAGGGGAAACGTCTGTACACTCCACGTGTATGCACTGCAGAGTCATGAAAGAGATGGATCCCTTGTTTTTCAAAAAGAGAAATTTATTAAAGGTATTTATTTTTGTCTGTGCTAGGTCTTTGTTGCTCTGCCTGGGCTTTCTCTAGCTGTGGTGCACAAGCTTCTCATTGGGGTGGCTTCTCTTGTGGACCACGAGCTTCTGCAGTTGCGGCGCCTGGGCTTAGGTGCTCGATGGCATAGGGAATCTTCCCAGACCAGGGACTGAACCCGTGTTCCCTGCAATGACAGGCAGACTCTTAACCACTGGCCTATCAGCGAAGTCCTGGACCCCATATTTAACTGCCTAGTTTTAGAGTATAAAGGTACTGATTTTTACCTGTTCTAAAAATTAAAAAAAAGAAGAAAGAAAAAACCAAAATCCCAAGGAGTAAAACTGGCATCCTCTATAAAAGAAAGCCAATTGGAGTGTGTTTCTTCTTGGTCCCCTAGGAACATTTCATCCTTTTCGTCTCTTAGTCATCCCTTTCTTGTGCATAGAAGCTGGCAAAGCTTCTCTGTCACCCCTTTTCTCCTCTAGCCATCACACTATCTTTCATGTGAAATAAGAGAATAATAAAATGTTACTTATGCAGTCCCTAGAGTCAGTAGTATTAGTCAGTAGTATTAGACACTGCAGTCCTAAAATTTGTATTTACAAAATGTAAGTCCTCTTGGGCACTTGGATCTGAAGACTTGCATTTTCACCCTGGCTCTGTTAACTGACCAGGAAAGTGACAGTCGAGTGGAATTCTGTCTCCCAGGCCTTGCTTCCAGCCTCTGAAAAATGATCAGGCTTGTTCAGGGAAGAGAAAAAATTTATGTGAAGGATCAGAGAGTAAATACTTGGGGCTCTGTGGGCCACATCAACTCTGCTACAGCTTCTCAGCCCCGCCCTTATAGTAAGAAAGCAGCCAAGGGAGTAAGTAAACAGATGGGTGTTGGTAAAACTTTGTTTATGGCACAGAATATTGATTTTATGCAGTTTTCATGTGTCACAAAGTATTAATTCTTCTTTTAATTTTTTTCTACCATCTGAAAAGGTAAAAACCATTCTTAGCTCACAGACCATATGAAAACAGGCAGAAGGCTAGGTTTGTCCCAGGGGCCCTAGTTGGCTGACCCTTGAGCTGGTTGATTGTCTGGGGAAGGGGCTATTTTGGAGCTCTGATAGGCTAATAGGCCTGATAGGCTAATCTTTAAAAAAGACCCCCCCCCCCCGCCCCCCGGCCAGACTAAATAAAAACCTCATGTGGGAGCTCTGATTACCTCAGTTCCTATTACCTAGTGCATTGTGTTCGGCTTTCAACAAAAAAATCACAAGCCATGCTAAGAGGCAATGAAAAAACACAGTCTAGAAAGTCTTACTCTCTTCTTGTAGGTCAGTTAAGAATATTAACATACAAGACTTTATTTCTTCCCTGATGCTTGCTCTTTAATTTGGTAGATCCAAGTTTCTGGCCAATAAAATTTTCCTCTGCCTGAAGAACTTTTAGCATTTCTTGCTGGCAAGTCGGCTAGTGATGGATCAACTCACTCAGTATTTATTGTTGAGAAGGTTTATTTTTCCTTCACTTCCGAAGGATCATTTCACTAGATGTAGACTTCCAAGTTGGTGTTTTTTTCTCTCCCAATATTTTTAGTATTCAGTTGCACTCATGTTTGTGTGATTTCTGGTGAGAGGCCCCATGTAATTCTTATCCTTGTTTTTCCATAGCCAAGGTTTTTCTTCTTGTTTCTCTCAAGATTTTTCGTGTCTTTCATCCTCTGCAGTGTGAATATGGTATGTCTGGGGTACTGTTCTGTTTTAATGTATGCGGATTGGTTTCTTGTCTTTCTGGATCTGTGTTTTGTGTCTATCATTAACTTTGGAAAATTCTGTCAATATCTCTTTAAATATGTCTTCTTTCTCTTTTTTTTCCCTCCTGGTACTGTACTTATACCTTTTGAAATGTACCATAGATTTTGTGTATTCTGTTCCATTAAAATTTTTTCTTTCTGCCTGCCCCCACCTTTCCCCCCCACTTTTGGAAGTTTCTGTTGACCTCAAGCTCACTGAATCTTTCCCTGGCTATAGAGAGTCCACACATGAGCCCACTGAATGCATTCTTCATTTGTTGCAGTGTTTTTGACTTTGAGCATTTCCTTGTTAAGGATTTTTTGGAAGCATTTCTGCTTTCATTATCATTTTTCTGTTAGAACCTTTAGCATATTTGATCATAGTGATTTTAAATTTGTCTGATAATATCAACTTCTGTGTCATATCTGGTTTTCACAACTGCTTGTCTCTTTAGACTGTGTATTTTCGTTGCTTCAGCATGGATCATGATTTTTTTTCTTGAAAGCTGAATATGATGAATCAGGTAATAGAAACTGAGGTAACCAGGCCTTCCAGTTTTATTTAATTTGGCCAGGAGTTGGGCTGTGCTTAATGTTTCTTGTAGCTGCTAGAAGCTTCAAATTCCCCTGGTGGTCTTGTTTTTGTTTTCTCTCTTGACTTAACATTTCCCTATGACTCAATGGACATGAGTTTGAACAAACTCCAGGAGATAGTGAAGGACAGGGAAGCCTGGCTTGCTGCGATTCATGGGGTCGCAAAGAGTTGGATACAACTTAGCAACTGAATAACAGCAGCAATGTTGTCTTACACTTCAGAGAGTAAGTGTCTTGGAGGTCTTTGAGGTATAATCTGCTGTTATTGGATAGGAGCCTGTCGGTGTGGTGAGAGGGTGTAGTTGAAAAGCAATGTGCTATCTATCACCTTCCAGTGAAGAGCAAAAGCAGAGGAACTTCCCTTTAGTAAATGCAGCAACGTTTCTATTGCAATGGAAAAAAGACCAAGAACTTGGTGGTTTAGGTGAGGCTGTCTCAAGATGAGAGACTTGCCTTCTTGTTGTTCGTCACTAAGTCATGTCCGACTCTTTGAGACTTCATGGACTGCAGAACACTAGGCTTCCCTGTCCTTCACTGTCTCCTCAAAGACCTCCAAGACACTTACTCTCTGAAGTGTAAGACAGCAACATTGCTGTTGTTATTCAGTTGCTAAGTTGTGTCCAACTCTTTGCGACCCCGTGAATCGCAGCAAGCGAGGCTTCCCCGTCCTTCACTATCTCCTGGAGTTTGTTCAACCTCATGTCCATTGAGTCAGTGATGTCATCCAACCATCTTATCCTCTGTTGTCCCCTTCTCCTCCTGCCTTCAGTCTTTCCCAGCATCAAGGTCTTTTTCCAGTGAATCAGCTTGTCCCATCAAGTGGCCAGAGTATTGGAACTTCAGCTTCAGTATCAGTCCTTGCAATGAATATTCAGCATTATTTCCTTTAGGACTGACAGATTTGATCTCCTTGCTGTCCAAGTGTCTCTCAAGAGTCTCCTCCAGCACCACAGTCTGAAAGCATCAATTCTTTGGCTCTCAGCCTTCTTTGAGGTTCAACTCTCACATCCGTACGTGACTACTGGAGAAACCATAGCTTTGACTATATGGACCTTCGAAGGCAAAGCCTTGCCTTCTGCTGGCTTCCATTTCTTCAGTGGATTTCGAACTGAGCCCATCAACTGAGACCATGTATGAAGCTTGAACAAGAAGTTATAGCCAATTCAGAAGGCAAGTTTGGTAGGAAAACCTTTTAGGTTTGGTAAGCAGAATTGATAGGCTTTTTTTTCCTTTTTGTTTTTCATTCCTGCCTCCCTCCCTTCCTTCTTTCCTTTCTTCTCATTGATATTTTGTGCTCATGAATCTAAACTGCAGCTTGTCAGCCTGGTGGTGAGATTTTTCTCCCCACCCTACAGTATTCACCTGCTCAATGTGAGCTTAGATATTCAGATATTCTGTGTGGCGGAGAGTTGGGTTTCACCAGTGTTGGAGTTTTGTCAGCAAATATGACACAGAAAGGGGGATGTGAGGAAGTGGAGGCCGTTTGTAAGAGAGTAATGACGAGTGACTGAAGTATTGGAGCCAGGGAGAGAAGACTGTGAAGGCAGCGTGGGGAGCAGTAAGGGATGGTACCAAAGGTGTGGTTGAAATGGATGGAATGTCTAAGGATGAGGAATGTTTGCTGGGAATGTAGAGTAGGTGATCTGGAAAGAGGGGCAGTGGGAAGAGGGTGCCCTCTCGGTTTGTACTGGGACTTGAAATGGTACAGTCACCAGTGATGGCAAGCTTCAGCGTGTGGCCATGTGAGTGGTCGCTGAGAAGGAGGAAGGGAAAGAGTTCAGATGAGGGAAGGGAAGGGCAGACAAACCAGCTCTGGCTCAAACATTAAAGTCGCTGAGTTGACCAAGGGATGGAGAAAACCTCTGAGACCTGCAAACTGGAATCTTCAGGAAATGCAAAGGCTTAACAGGAGAGGATGGGTGGCCTCATGCCATAACAATGGCATGGCTGATGGTCTGAGTGTTGCAAGAGAAGTTTGGGTAGAGCGACAGGAGGGAAATCATTGAAGCAACAGTGGAGAACCAGGAGGATGCTTGCCTTCCTTCCTGGTCTTGAGATAGGTAAGGTGAGGCCCACTACGTGCAGGGCAGGGGATGTCTTTGTGGGGAGCCAGATTGCCATGAGGGTCAGAGAAGATTTGAGTTCAGAGAGGAGGTGGAAGGACATAGGGGGTATACTGTTAACAGAAGAAAAGTTCAAAAGGCAGGAGGAGTCAGCAAAGAATTGGCAGGGTCTGCAACTGTCCAGAGCTGTGTGGAGTTCACGGCCCCTGGTAAGAGAGGATGCCCTGAACTCCAAGCACAGATTGCAGTACAGAACCAGAGGCATGTCACATGGCCAAGCGCATCCTGCTCTGTGGAGAACTTTTCACTTCTCCCTCCCAGCTTTTTAAGGTGAAAGTGAAGTCGCTCAGTCGAGTCCGACTCTTTGTGACCCCGTGGACTGTAATCTACTAGGCTTCTCTGTCCATGGGATTCTCCAGGCAAGAATACTGGAGTGGATTGCCATTTCCTAGGACTTTGTTTAATATAAGGAATGCAAAAATATTTTTCTTTATAAGCACCTTTGGTCTATTAGTTTGTTTAGGCTGTCAGGCAGCCGAGCAACTTAGGGAGGATTGTATTTATTTATATGCCTTCAGGTAGGGTTGATATGGGGACATCCGCTTCACTGATGTCATTAAGAAAGAACCACTAATTAGTTGAGAACCTGCTGTGTACCATTTGTATCATGTACCAGAAGTACCTGCTACTGAGCATGCTGTAATTAGGCTATGTGTGCTAAATACTGTATATTTAAGTATATACTGAAATTTTGTATATATACAAAATTTTGTTTTCAATACTGTGTATCAGTGATTTCACTGGAGACCAAGCTGACTTGTTGGAGAAGGTCTGTGGGCCTTAAAGTCTGTGGGATTTGAATTCTAGATTCGTGACTGACAGGCTGTTTTACCTTTGGGCAAGTGGCCTATGTTCTTGAGCTTCAGTGTTCTCATCTGTAGTGTGGGAGTGATAACATCCACGTGTTAGAGTTGCCATGAGGCATTGCCCAGGTGATTCTAATAAGCAGGCAAAGTGGAGACAGGTGATGAGTATTTGTTCCATTTTTATGGAAGAGGAAACCAAGGCTCAACGAGGCTAAATAAGCATAGAAATACATTGTTCATGGTCGCACGGCTCTTAAGTAGCGTGGCCAGGACTGAGAGCCAGCTCTTTGACTCCAGGATCCTAGCTTCATCCATCACAGTGAGTTTCTGGCCGAATTCAAGGGAGTTGAAGAAGCCCCACCGTAGTCAGCATGGCTGCCTGAGTCAGCAGCGCAGGGTGGGAGTGATCAGGTGAACGGAAGGCAGACTCCATGGGATCTAAGTCACTAGTTCCCAAACCTGACTGTGCTTCCAAATCACCGGGGGGAACGTTTTCATTTATGTCTCCAGGGACATCCTTTGAGTTGTAGTGCTGGAGAAGACTCTAGAAGAGTCCCTTGGACTGCAAGAAGCTCAAACCAGTCAATCCTAAAGGAAATCAACCCTGAATATTCGTTGGAAGGACTGAAGCTGAAGCTCCAATGTGCTGGCCACCTGATGCAAAGAGTCGACTCACTGGAACGATTGAGGGCAAGAGAAGTGGGCAGCAGAGATGAGATGGTTAGACTGCATCACCAACTCAGTAGAATCTGGGAAATGGTGAAGGACAGGGAAGCCTGGTGTGCTGCAGTCCATGGGGTCACAAAGAGTTGGACACAATTTAGCGACTGAACAACAACAAAGGGACTCTCTTAGGCCTACAGGATTAGAATTTCTGGAGCACGGGAACCAGGAACATGTATCTTTATCACTGCCCTCCCCCCGCCCCCTCCCACCCCCGCAACCTGGTGATTCTGAAGCTGCTTATCTTGTTCAGGTCCTTGAATCAGCTCTTGGGAATCCTTAAGTTCTAACTGAAGTCCTAATATGACTTCCTTAAAGTGAAGTCCCAAGTGACTACAGCCTGGTAAAATCCTGGGTACCTGGCAGGCCAGCAAGATTGACCCCTACGGGTTGAACTATAGCCTATAGCCCCTTGTTTTCAGATCTGTGGTGCATTACTTGAAACAGACACTCAAGCCGTCATGGAGTAGCTGAACTCTGAGTATATAGGAGACATCAAGTTGGCAGACTCTGCAGTAACAGAAAGTGTTGTTTCTTCTTAAGAGCTGTTGCTCTTCCTTCTTCCCCCTTGAGGTTCCTGCCCACTCAGTCAGATTAGAGCTGTATAAACAAGATTGTACTACCGAGCTAGCACACATCTTGTAATTTTTTTTTTCTAAAGTGCTCAACTCTGCTGATGTCAGAAAAGAAATCCATTGGATTTTAATGAGCCGAGACAAACAATATGAATTGGATATAATATGGGGGAGGGGAAATAACATCAACAGAAGTTATTTGGCAGCATAAATATTTAGACTGTATCACAAGCAGGGTTTGGTTACCTCCTACAAGGTCTTTCCCTGAATAGGGCTTTGAGGGCTGGGCATTTAGGGGTGGTGGGCACGATGTTTCAGGCTTCTTGCTGCTTGTGATGCTGGTTTTAGTGGTGCTTTGGTATAAATGGCAACCCACTCCAGTGTTCTTGCCTGGGGAATCTCAGGGACGGGGGAGCCTGGTGGGCTGCCGTCTACAGGGTCACACAGAGTCGGACACGACTGAAGCGACTCAGCAGCAGCAGCGTAACTGTAGAGGTCTGCTGTTTAGTTGAGCATCAGGATCACTGGAGAAGCTTGGGAGACTGCTGGTGGCTCCATCTCAGATACTCCGAAGACCTGATGTGGGGGAAGGCTTTCTCTGGCGATTCTGGTGTCCTTAGTCTGGCAGTTTCACTTGGCCAAGCACTGGTCAAAAACAAGACTGCTGGTCAGTTGCTACAATTCATTCTTTGCCAAGGAAATTTCTGTGACTTGTTTTATTCCTTCTTCAAGCAACCCCTGCAAAGTAGAGGATTCTCTGCTTCCAGGTGAAGACCCAAAAGTATAGGGTGAAGGAATCAATTGCCAAAAGCCACACACACAACAGCCTTGATGTGGCCAGAGCTGAGACGCAATTCCTGGTGTGGCTTTAAAGCCCCTCCCTTTCCCACATCATCGAGGTCCTTCCTACCTGCCCTGCTCAGCAGCAGTGTCTGCTGGCCCCTAGGCCATGCTTGCTCTGGAGAGGCCAGCGTACAATGGAAAACAGCTGGCACTGGTTGTACCTGAAGCTACAAATGCAGCGTGTGTTTGGGTGAATTGGAGTCCTGATTTTCAGAAGATTTACTAATTATAGTTTGAGTCACAAATGTTCAGTTGTTTTATTATTCACAGAGTCTCTCCTCATATACTTTCTACCCTCCTACATATTCCCTCTGATCTAAATTGCTCATGGATTCCAAAAGTGCATTCCTGAGTTAGGGCGGGCCCATATCAATAAACCTTGGTGAAAGTCTTCATGTGTGATTCCATCCATGGGGCTTTGTGGGTAAAGAGCCTTCTTTGCTGAGCAGTTTTAGTGGCTTGTTAACCAGGTGAGCATTCTTCATGGGATATGCTGCATCTTAGTGAAATCTTAGCAGTTCTGTCATTCATTAAAAATATTTAAGTCCCTTCTAGATGTCAGGAATGAGAGGGGTCAACCCCACTGACAAAGACTCTGCTCAGGCAGAACTGGCTTTCTAGCAGTGGAGATCCCTGATAGACAAGTGAGCAAAGTCATCTGAATTCAGATAGTTGCAAATCCCTGTGATTTCAGTTTCCACATTTGACTGACTCCCACTTAATCTCCTTGACATCAGATCACTGTTATGTTTGTTTTTTTTCCTTTCGAGTGTCTGCCACTTCTGTGGCTTCCGATGTCCATACCTGTGTTGTGACCCAGGCTGCAAGGACTCCGCTGCCTCCCCAGACTCCTGTTCATCCTTCTGACTATAATTGTCACCTCTTCCTGGTCTGTGCTGTCATAACTGAGCACCCACACATGACAATTTCCTACATTTCTGGACATGTCACCCCTCCTGGTCTCTGAACATTTTAAACAGGGACCATTTGTGTCTGATTTATCTTTCTATATCCAGAAAGAAGCATGAAATGTTGTGCCATTGGATGGATGCTCAGTGTTTGCGCCAAGATTAAATGTTGAGTCCTACGGCACCTAGTGGCGGGTGCTGGTATTACAGGAATTGCTTCGTGGGGAGGGGGCGCGCTAGCCTATCAGTTGGGTTATTTTTTGAGTTCAGCACAAATATGGCCGTGATTAGAGGCGACGAGCTATATATAGGCATTGATGATGGAAGAGAGGCAACATGGGACGTTCTGTGAGTCTCTGAAGAAAAGTTAGAAATGTGAAGTTCTGAGGTTCTAAGGCGGAACTGGAATCCTAAGGATGTGTAGCTGATGTCCAGTTAGGGGTGTAGTTTGACCTTCCAGCAGCTAGGTAGTTGCAGATCAGGTGAGGAGTCAGACTTCTCTTTTTAGAGGGCTTTCAACTATGCTGGGGCTGTGATTTGTGACAAATAAGAAAACAAAGGCACAGAGAGGTAAATTAACTCACCCCGATCACTCAGCAAGGTGTGGAGCCTGGATTCAGACTTAGATCTGTCCAGTGACGGCGGCCAGCTTGTCACCACTAAGCTAGCACGTCTCTCTTTGGAGATGGTGAAGTGCGTGGTGGTAACTCGTTTGGTCTTTTTCTCTTTTATTAGTTGAAAATGAGTGTAGAAAAATATTGACATGTTTTCTTTTTATTGCATGTAGTTGGGTTTTTTCAGAAAAACATTCATGAATATTACAAGTTACTGTGTTTATATGCCTGTGTATTTAAGTGACATAAAGAAGGTTTTGTTTTTCTCCACCACTAAATTTAAAAGACTCTTAATTCATTTTATTTAAAAGTAAAAATTTATGCTGTACCGTAATAAATGAGAACCTAGTTCTTTAATTTTAGGAATTCCAGCTCTATAGTCAGCGATTTAATTAGAACATCCTTACCTACACCTTTCACATCTAGTACTGTCTAACATCTGTTGACATATAGACTAGAAAGTGCTTGCATCACTATTTTAGAAAGGATTCTTTCTAGACATAGAAAAGTTAAATGATTGTCTGAATTTTAAAATGAGTTGATAGGGAAACCAAAAATAGAAGCTTTTCTACTACATATTAGACTCACTAAAGTTCCAAACTAGAGGCTATTTGCATTCAGTGAGCAGTCTGAAGTCCAGAGCCTGGTTCACCAGCCTGTTTGAATACATAGGAATGTTGTTGAGGGTAAGGAGTGGCCAGGGAAAGGCAGAGGAGGGCTGACACCTTTGTTTCCAGGTCATTTCCAATCTTGCTATTATTGCAAGCAGAGAGGGAGGGAGGGAGATGATATGCTCATCAAACTGAAAGTGTTCATTTTAAAGTAAAGCAATAGAAACCCAAGATGGGTCTGTTATGTAGGTAAATTAGATACATAAATAGGTTTAGTTTTTGTTTTTAATGCTCAGTCATGTTCTGTGTTCAGGTAAAAGAGTAAGTAGTTGTTTAAAAATGAAACTGCGTGTTGTTCATTTAACTGTAAGAGCGACCGAGTAGAATAATAACGAGTGTTT
Organism: Madoqua kirkii; assembly: GCA_006408675.1. NCBI lineage: Eukaryota > Metazoa > Chordata > Mammalia > Artiodactyla > Bovidae > Madoqua > Madoqua kirkii. The sequence continues at coordinate 11,325 of SJYC01027593.1, read as the reverse complement.
CCATGTAGTCCAATATTCATAGAAATACTGACATTATAGTGGGTAGAGATAATAGAATGATGTTCTTTATCTCTGCTTGTAATCTAACTGTTAAAATGCAGACTAATTCATAAATGAAGAAGAAAACAAGCAGCATTATTCACATGGGATACTTGGGGCAATTAAATTCTTCACATAAATTGCAAATTCCTGTCTCTTCCCCATCTTCTGCCCAAATTTGTTTTTATGAGATGACCTTTGGTACCAACTTATTTTTCTAATAAAATGTTTCCTGAGTTTATATTTTAAATTGCAATGGCCTTTTCTGTCAAGTATGGTATTTATAAAAGTTTTCTTTGATGAAAAGCCTATGAATTTTGTGCAAACAACCCAGGCAGGGTCTTAGATTAGCGATAACATTTGTATAGGACTTTTATGGCTTGATACGATATTTTACACTCGATTTATCTGACCCTTACCTGTGAATACTCAGTGAAATTCACATTTCACTGATGAGAGCAATGTAGGGGAGGTGACTTGGCATGCTTCTGGGCACTAGTGGGCATTCAGCATGTTTGCTTTAAAAGGAAATTAGCAAAGGAAACCAGCAGGTTATTTAACTTGTTCGAAGTCACCCAGTAAATAGTGCATCATACGAAGAACTGAATTTGCTTCTTTAACTAAAAAATTCCATATGCTCTCATTGTCTACTGCTGTCTTTTCAGGCTGTTAAAAAAAAAAAAAGGTCAAATTAAAAATATTTATTTTTCTTGAGATGAAATTTGCATAACTTAAAATTAATTTTAAGGTGTACATTTCAGTGGCATTAAGTGCATTCACAGGGTTCTGCAGCCTTTGCCTCTATCTAGTTCAAAAATATTTTCATCATCCCCAAAGGAGACCCCGAATCCATTAAACATCCAGTCCATTTCCTCCTCCCCTCAACTGCTGGTAACTACGAATCTGCTGTCTGTCTTTGTGGATTTCCCTGTGCTAGATATTTCATGTAAATGGAAGATGGACTGTCTTAGTCCCTTCAGGCTGCTATAATAGGGTACCAGAGACCCGGTGACCTATGAACAACAGAAATTTATTTCTCACAGTTCTAGAGGCGGGCAAGTCCAAGAACAAGGCTTAAGTAGATTTGGTGTGTGATGAGAATTCAGTTCCCTCTTCATGGGTGGCTTTCTTCTGCTTGGGTCCTCACTTGGTGGAAAGGAGCACTCTGGGATCTCTTTCATCAGGACACAAATCCCATCACACTCTGCACCTCCTAATTCTACCAGTTTTGGGGTTAGGATTTCAGCATATAAATTTTAGAGGGATATAAATATTCAGCCCATTGCAGTGACCTTTTGTGTCCGATTTCTTTTACTTAGCATAATGTTTTCAAGGCTGATCTATGTTGTAGTGTGTATCAGTACTTTATTACTTTGGATGGCTGAATTATATTCCATTGCAGAGACAGACCATATTTTGTTCAGCCATTCATCAATTGAGGGACTTTGAGTTGTTTCCATTTTTCAGTGAATAGTGCTGTTCTGAACATATGTGTTCAAATATTGGTTTGAATGCCTGCTTTTAAATCTTATGAGTGGAATTGCCAGGTTATATGGTAGATTCTAATTAGACTTTTTGAGGAACTAACAAACTGTTTTCCATAGTGACCGAACCATTTTACATTCCTATCAACACTGTACAAGGGTTCTGATTTCCCTACATCCTTGCCAATGCTTGTTTGAGTTAAAAAATTATTCTTACCATCCTGGTGTGTGTAAATGGTATCTCCTAGTGGTGTTGATTTGCATTTTCTTTATAAAATATTCATATTTTAATACATAGAATTAATCATGAGATTTGATAAGACAAAATCAACATCAAAATGATTGACTTCATCTATCTCCAGGAGATTTTTTAAGATTGCTATCTGATCACCCCTAGAGTGTATGATTCTGAGCTGAAAACAAAGCACACAAACCATGTTGCTTTGGAATGAGAAGCATGTATATGGATAATCAGACAACAATTACCCCTGACTTAAAAAAAATACCACTTAAACTAATGAGGAACAAAAAGCAATTACATCATGTTTCATTTCCATGCCACCTGCCAACAGATACTTAGTTCTTTGGGTGGCAAAGCTCTCTTTATGTAATTCTTTCCTGTCTTAATGGTCTATTCATTTATTTTTGCAGTGTGAGTGAAGACACCCAGGATGGCTCAGGGATCCGGGGATCAGAGAGCAGTGGGGATCGCGGACCCAGAGGAGAGTTCTCCAAATATGATAGTCTACCGCAAAGTAAGGCATCTGGTTGAATGCTGGGGGCACTGCTGCGTGTCTGTAATCTGTGGTGGTGGATGGTTGATGGGTGGCTCGACAAATGTTTTCTGCCTAAATGGCCTTGACTGATAATTGAACATAATTTTCTTCTCAGACCCTCTGATTCCCCAAGTTTAAAATTCAAGGAAGCTAGGCTGGTATCGAACATTTGAAAAACATTATGTGGCTTAGTTTTCTTTCAACCAAAGATTTCCTAAAAGTGCAGATGGACATGCAATGTCCTTTCATGGAAAGGCCTTTGTGTAACATTAATTAATCAAATGTTCTTCAAACCCATAGTACTCATAAGATCTATTCTGAATACTGTGGAAGGACACAGAGGTGTTTTTATTTGGTGCTTTACAGCTGGTAGGAGACATAAGATGTATGGAGATCACTGTTACAGAGTCTAAGTGTTAATTTCTGAAAGAGAAGTGCAGGTAGAGTGTTCCATAATCTCAGAGGAGGTGGGCAATTACTTCCAACCTCAGAGATCTGGCATGGGCTATGGTGGAGAGGCCTTTGAACTCAGTTTTAAAGGCTCCACAGGATTGCTTTATGTGGAAAGCAGAAGGGTAGAGCAATATTCCAGGCAATGAGATGCTTTGCAAAGGCAAAGAGTGGGAGTCAGGGAAGGGCAACCAGAACTGGTTAGCTTGGGCCAAGGATGACTTGCAAGTAATTGGAGTAAATGGAGGTGAGACTTAGAGCAGAGTCTGGATGGGGAGCCAAATTTTAGAATTTAATCATAAAAGTTTAGTGCCAGGAGTTGTAAAAACAACATTTTTGGGGGATTATGAGCCTTGCCCCAGTGTGACTCTTATCCCCAAGTGGACTGTCATCAAGGGTGGATTGGAGGCTTTGGCAGGGATCGAGGGGGGGTGCTTCTGTATCCCCCCTTGGAAATGAGCAGGACTGAGCAGGAAGTTTAAAGAGTCTGAATTAACAAAAACTTGGAAATAGAATGAATATAAAATCAGAAGGTGAATGGAGAGTCAAAGATGACTGGGTTTTTGCCCTTGGGTGATAGAAGGGCATCAGTGCTGTTAATTCAAATAGAAATATTTGGAAGCATATGTTTTAAAGGAAGGAAAGTGGCACATTGGTTTTACTTGTGCATTGCTGAATTTGAGAAAATAGTTGCTGTTTCTTATACACCTTTTTAATGTTTGTGCAAACGGAGCTGAACTACATCATATGTATTATTAAAAATAAGGAAAATAAGATCATACTCATTTATTTTACTAAATATTTGAGCTGTCTGCTGGGTTCTGTGTATTCTGCAAGACTCTGTGTTCTGTCTATGTTAATCATATGAACAGTGTTGAACTAGATATTCCTGGATGATCATATGGTGAATTTTTCTCTTCTCCTTATAAAAATAGAACTCTCAGAGTAGTCTTGCTTTTAGTACTATATTCCTTAATCCTTTGCTTTGCAAAAGAATGCTTAGTTAACCCATCTCTAAGAGAGATGCTTATTAAATTGTAGTGAAGAAAAAAGATTAGTGAGGCTAACCAAGTTGTGAGAGATGTAAAATAACATAAAGACATTTATTCATTACCTTCTTAACCCACTTCAGACCAGGAGACCCTGTGCCAAACTTGTAGGAACGTGAGATTTGAAGTCAGACCTGGGTTAAAATGGTAACCCGGCTACTTCCAAGCTGTGTGACCTGGAGTCAGTTAAATAACTTCTGTGAGTCTCTGCTTTTTTATTTATAAAAGTGGGAGGAAAGGTGGGAGGAAAGATGGTATCTCATGAAATTATTGTGAAGATTCATTTGGATAAAGTCAATAAAGCGTCTCACATCCTGCTTGGCACAGAGGTAGTCCATGATGAAGCCTTCTTTTCCTTTTATCTTTTTTCTTCTAGAGACAGTGACACTTGGAGAGGAAATAAGTTATGAAATTGTATAAATGTTGGTGCTGTTAAAAAGGTGCATTCATACAGCGAGTTGCCTTATAAGACACAGAAAAACAATGCAAATATTTTTATATGATTCAGGAGATTGCAAATCAATGGATTATTAAAGGTTAATAGGAGATATAAAGGTCATGCAATCCAAACACCTTTCCACAAGAACATTTGGTATTATGTGGAAGGGGATAACTCCCTACAGGTTTGTGGGAACTTGATTTTTACTTTTTGGATGGTACCAGGGGCCTCTTAATTTTTTAGTGTAATTTAGGGATAAAGTTGTAAAATCCTGTAATTTTTCAGAGAAATGACTACTAGTTATTTAGTTTCTACATTGGAAATCTGTCTTGCTTCCTCATGACAAATCTGCAGTGGGTATATATGTGTTCATGTTATTTGCTGTTGTCATTAATTGATGTAAAAGAGACATTGGATCTATTCAATGTGTTAGAAGAAAGCAGATACACTTATCACCAAGTATGGGTCTAGGACCTGGAATCACTTGAATCTAGTTAACTGGACTAACTGAAGCCCTAGTTGTACTTGGAACATGGGATACCCACCTAGTTCTCTGCTGTAGACTGGCCGCTGGCTATAACCAAGACTTATCCAGTGTAAGACACTATCCTCAAGGTGTAGGTAAACACTGAATTGTGAAACCAAGGTTGATTAAGAATATTTCTATGGAAGTCCTCTTATGTAACGATTTATTCAAGGTCAGAGCTATAAAATCAAACCTTTCCTCAGAGGTCTATAACAGAAATTTACATTTAAAAATGTGCAAATAATGCTTTCCTTTTGATTTTTGTTCTCTTGTTTACCTCTTCCTCTTGTCAGATGCTTTCAGTGTGAAATTTTTGCCTGGACTGTGTTGTGTTGATTCAGATGCTGACATTTAAAAAGCTAAATCTAGAGAAACGGAGCTTTTGAGTAAACCTCCGATTAATAAGTGGGGTGATTATGTCCATAGTGTTGTTGTGACTTTTAAATGCCAGTTAGGAGAGTAACCTTCTGACATATGAGTAATGATGGGTGGGTTTCTTAAGCCTACACTTTTCAGAATACTCTTCATTTTCTTTTCATGTTTTCTATGTCATTAACTGTGAGAAGTTGTACTTTCCCATGGCATGGTTTATTTATTGACTTGAGCAGGCTTTCTAATTTAGTTTTTTTATCCTTCATATTCACATTTTGGATAGGAGGTGTTACATGAAAAATGTATTGGTCACATTAAAAATCTATTTAAAAGAAAATATTAATTATTAATTAAGTTGCCTAGGCCTGTTAACTTTTTTTTTTTTTTTTACTGTTCCTGGATCCAAAAGATCCTGGGGGCCATTGAACCTGGCTGTATATCAGATCATTTAGGGGTTCTTTATAAAAATACTGGTCCTTAAAGGACCCTTGGGCTTTTCTGGTGGCTCAGCTGGTAAAGAATCTGCCTGCAATGTGGGAGACCTGGGTTCGATCCCTGGGTTGGGAAGATCACCTGGAGAAGGGAACAGCTACCCACTCCAGTATTCTGGCCTGAAGAATATGTAAAGTCCATGGGATTGCAAAGAGTTGGACACGGCTGAGTGACTTTCACTTTCAAAGGACCCTCAAGTTGTTTTTTATTTAATAGGTCTGAGCTCGATCCTAGGAATCTGACTTTTAAAGTGTTCTCAAGAGAATGTGATGCCCCACTAAGTTTGAAACACATTTATTTAGTGTCTTTTAATATATCTAGGTGGAGTATGCATTATAAAGTCATGGAGAAGTTGGTATCTTGAAGGGGTTTTTTGATTTTGTAATTATTTGTAGATCTTACAAGATGTAGAAAAAGAAGGCTCTTACTGAGTTAGAATTAAGAAATTTTAGTGACTTCATCTTAAGAGATTTTCTAGTCAATATTCTCATTTTATAGATGGGAAAACTGAAGTATAGGAAAGATGTATAGCTTCCTGAAGGTTACTTGGCAATTTCCCAATGAACCCGTGATGGGGTCCTGGTGACTTGACAGGCCCAGTTGGTATCCTCTCTCCCATGGACTTATCAACCACAAACTACCATTTCTACATTGTAAGGCTGAAAGCCATTAGTTAAACTAATGGGAATATCATGTGGCAGATCTTTGATTTTCGAGGTTATTCTCCACGGTGTGATTTGGGGTACCTTACCTTTGACATTTGTAATGCTCAAGCCTCATTCTGCTTGCTAGTGCTCTTGTTTTTGGGTGAAGGTGTTCTGAAATGTTTGCTTTCTTTAATAACTAGTAATTCTTTTGAGTGAGAGTAGGTTGCTTTCTGATTTTATTTGGTTCTGAGTGGTGTTGATAAAGTCTCTTGAGAAATTTCCACCTGGATTGGTCATTTGATTTGGTAGAACTCTGGGAAATTAAATGGTAGGTTGTTGTTGTTTAGTTGCTAAGTTGTATCTGACTGTTTTGCAACCCCATGGACTGTAGCCCACCAGTCTCCCCTGTCCCTGGGATTTCCCAGGCAAGAATACTGGAGTGGGTTGCCATTTCCTTCCCCAGGGGAACTTCTTGACTCAGAGATTAAACCCACATCTTCTGCACTGGCAGGCAGATTCTTTATCGCTGAGCCAACCAGGAAAGCTCCCAGATGGTCGGTACAGAGAGGAAATTGTAGCTTCCTGTGACCCAAGTTGGGAAGGTCAGGAGGTGGCACATTATGTGTGAAGATGCCAAACAGGGAGCTGAGAGCTCTAGCTCACTTAATGCTTTGGTTCTCCTGATGAGGAACGTCATCTTCCTGGCTCTGTTTCTTATTTTGCCTTCCTCCTTCCCAACTAAGAAATACTTCTTACCAAAAAGAAAAAAAGAAAAAAATTAGAAGCTTGATAAAATTAACCCTGTTTACCCACAGGATAAACTTAATAAGTAAACTCAATAAATAAGATACTATTTGGCTTCATTTCCTCTTATGCAAAGTGATGGGATTGGACTAAATAATGTCCCTAGAAGGTTTCAACAGTGACTTTGAGAAAGCTAGCAACAGGGCATTCTTCAGAATTCACTGAAGGCAGTTGAAGAGGCTGTACAGCTGAAAGTTGGAATTTGCAGATCCTGGTGACCAAGGCGTGATGAGGATTTTGAACTATTTAGTTAGCAAATATGTATTGAGTGTCATTTGTGTGCCAGACACAGATGCTAGGAAGGCAGGATGAATGCTGTTCCCTGAAAGAACCCGCTGGCCAGTGGGGCAGAGATGGTGGACAACTAGACAATTGCAGTGCATAGAGAGGGAAGCTGAGGGGTCCGGGAGGAGATAGAAGGGCCAGGAGGCCCATATCAGAAGAGGGGATGATGATGTCATAGCAGGCATCCAGAGAGTTGGGTTCCTGCCTTAATTCTTGAAAGATAAGTAAGAATTAACCTTGTAGACAGTGGGAGAAGAAGTGTGGAGGCAGAAGGACTAACATGTGCAAAGGGACAGAGTTGGGATGTTGTATACTGAGTTCTGGAAGCTACAAGTACTGCTTTCTTGGTGCTTGGTTTCTGTGATGAAGAGTTGAGAAATAAAGCTGCCTTGTTAAGTGAGGGCCAGATCATAAAAGAGCATATACATCAGACAAGGAGCGTGGATGCTCTGTGTCTCTATACCCACACTCCACTTCTCTACTTGCTGCCCACTGTACCACTTGGACTACGTCTGCAGGGCTCCCAGAACCTCTGACTTTCAACTCAGTTTGGTCAACACGGGCGTGGGAAGACATGGGAGGGGGGAAGAAGAGGAAGGTCAGGGTATTTCTTCCCTTGACTCCCTCTCGGCAAGGTTTGCCACGGACTGTGTCCCATGACTGAAAGTCACTGCTCCTTTCTAGGCAGACTGCTCTCCTCCTCTGGGTCCAGACACATTTTTATTCTGCTCATCCTTTCGGGCCTTGAGATGGTTCCAGTTTGTGTTAGTATTCTACTGCTGTATAACAGATTACCCCAACCTCACTGGTTTAAACAGAACATTTATTGCCATAGTTTCTATGGGTCCATAATCTCAAGTGCAGGTTAGGTGGGTCCTCTGGCTCAGGTATCTCACAAGCTATGGTCAAGATGTAGCAGGTTGATGTGAAGGCTCAACCAGAAAAAGACCCACATCCAAGCTCACTTACATGGTGGTTGGTGGGATTCCGTTCCTCAAGGGCTTTTGAATGATGGCCTTAGTTCCTCACTGTATGTTGTCTGGAGGTGACTCTCAAGTTCCTTGCCATATGTCTCTCTTCATAGGATGAGTCACCACGTGGAAGCCTGTTTCATCAGAGTGAGCAAAGAAAAGGTGGAAGGGGGTGGGTGGCAGTGGGAGTCACTCGATTTTAGAACCAAATCTTGGACATGATGCTCCATCTCTTTCAGTAGGGACAGGTCATGAGGTCTAGCCCTCAATCAAGGTGAGGGGTTTGGGCAGGAGCACAAATACCCAGAAGTGGAGATCATCAGGGGTCACTTCGGAAGCCATTTACCGTGGTTCTACTTCCACAAGTCAGAGGTTTCTGAATGTGCCCTAAGGTTCCCCTGTGCCCTGCCACTTGTTTATACGTGGTCCTTTTGGAAATAGACCTTGCATGAATTGCCTTATATTTTATGTGGCATCTGTTTACAGATAAGCCTCTGACTCATACAGGTCTGATCCCCAAAGTGAAGGAACCCACTGAGATCCTGCTTTTCTTCATAAGGAAATTCTCCATGAAGTTAACTCAGGGAAGTTGTGTGTTCAGTGTGCAGAATGGGATTGTGGAGGGAGACTGTAAGAGAAACGGCGGGATTAGTAAGCAGAGGACCAGTTTGGTGCTTTTACAGGAGTTCATGGGAGGAGAAAAGATGATGTCCAAATCAGTGGCAGTGATAATGTAGATGAAGGGAAGTGCTTGAGAGCTGTTCAGGAGGTAGAATCTACAGGACTTGGTGATGGGTAAGCTCTAGGGCAGATTTGAGGATAGTGAGGGGGAATGAGAGGGGTCTTTCACTAGGTTATACCTGAGAGTTGTCAGCAGGTTTGGGACCAACAAAACTGTGAACCAAGTAACTGTGGAACTGGTTTGCCTTCCCCCTCCTTGTATGTGAATAAATCAAGAGTGTCATAGAAAGAGTTTGTAACTGGACCAGCTTATCTGGCTCTTTCTTGTCACTGCCCCACTGGTTCGCTTTTGGCCGTGCACAAGTTGCTTCTATGTTTCGTTAAGTTCAGTTTGGTCATCGGTGAAGTGAAGGGTTAACTGGGCTGAATGATCTCCAGAGTCCTTCCAGTTCTAACATTCCAGGGCTTTGATGATCCATATTACAGAAATCCACATTTTATTATGTTTATTCTGTCATAGCCTCCTTTGCTTTCTTTTTCATTGTCTTTAAAAAGTTAACCCAAGTCAAAATTTGAAAACAAGGAAGCCAATATGTTTAAAACAAATACATTTTGGCCTCAAACATAGGGCTGTCTTTCATCTATTCTTTTTTTTTTTTTTTTTGGCATTAAATAAAATTCCCAAGGACAAACTGCAGAGAGTGTTCTGGGTAACTAATTTAATTGTTCAATCTGCATTTTAAGATTCCTTTCATTAAATATTTTGAAGGTTCTTAATTGCCTTAGGAAAAAACTGTTCTGTTTTCCTTTTCGCCTAGGATTAAACTTGTGAGGGGAGAAGCTTCCCATCACATTATCTTGGTTGGCAGGAGACAGGAGTGCAGGCAAGTCCCAGACCAGTGGTATCAGTGTCCGCAGATGAAAGGGGTGGTATTTTTAGTCTGGAGAACAGCTCAGTGTGGTTTAATATGATGTATTTGCCTGAGTATAACTTTCTAATTTGAAAGCCTTTGGTGTATTTAAAGTTTCATTTCATTTTTTCAAAAATGTCCCCTCACTTCGTTTCAAAGAGCCTAAGATTTTACACTTTGTCAGACAGTTTATTACTCTTAACTATTGATATTCCTGTATCGTTAACACTATGGAGAACCTTAGTGGTCGCAGCATAGATTCCCTATTTGCAAGACTTTGAACAAGAAAAACTAAAAGCTGATAAATACTTGTGAAAGGAAAATGTCTATATGTGCTAGATGCTCAGTTGGGTCCAACTCTTTGTGACCTCATAGACTGTAGCCCACTAGGCTCCTCTCTCCATGGCATTTTCCAAGCAAGAATAGTGGAGTGGGTGCTATTCTCTTCTCCTGGGTTGCTATTCCCTTCTCCAGGGGATTTTCCCCGACCCAGGGATTAAATCCAGGTCTCACTCACTGTACGCAGATTCTTTATTGTCTGATCCACCAGTGTGTTTAAATCATTGCAGGGTAGGAAGGCTGTTTTTAAAAAATCTATTAGCTTGCCATTAGAAATCAAAACCGAAAATGGACAATGAAAGAATGGAAAAAATATACAAAGCTATAAATATAGATATTGACATATAATCACTCCAAAAGAATGTCCATACCTCTTTGGTGAATAATAACGAAAGTTGTACATAAATCAAATGTCTCTTGAAAGGGAGTGAGTCACAGTTAGGTTACTGGACTACTTTTCTGGTAGACCTAATAATTGCCTTGAAAGGGAGATGGTTACTGATGTCCCAGGATATGGTCAGATTGACTGTTCTTTATTTTTAAAACCCTAAAAGGCTTCACCATTTTTGTTCTATTTGCTAAATATAATAGTTATGTAGCTGTACTAATTATTGTTTCCAGTGTTTTAATTATTTTCAGCATCTCTGTGCTTACATCTGAAGTCCATTTTGTCTGAAGAACAACCTTTCATATTTTCTTCAGTACAGGTGTGCTGGACATACATTCTAGGTTTCTGTTCGTCTAAAAATACTGTTTCATCTTTGTTTTTTGGAAGATGTTTTTCCCTAGATATTGGAATTCTAGACTGTCGGTTATTTTCTTTCTGCACTTTGATAACTTTCATTGTTTCTTGGCTTCTATAATTTTTGTTCAAAAGCTGGTTTTTGTTCCTAGGTTATCTGTCAGCTTTATTGTTACTTTGTTGACTGTAATCTCTTTTGAAATCTTTGACTGCTTTCAAGATTTCTTTCTCTTTGGTTTTTAGCGGTTTTACTATGAGGTATTATTTTCTTTTTATTATTCTTACAATTAATAGCAATTCTTTACGTTTGATCAGTGT